>JASVER010000062.1:3203277-3376495 GCA_030449065.1 Oceanodroma leucorhoa
AGTTTTTCATAGTGAGAACTGTTAAATCTGCTCTTTTATAACTTCTGCGGCAGTTTAACAATGGTACTTTTGCTCTGTTCTCCTGCTTCCTGCCCAAACTCAGGGCAGCGCGTGAAAGTGTCTGCTCAGTGAAGCTGATCATGATCTGTGTACCCTTTCTCTCTTTGCCACTTATTACAACCATCTCAGGCTTTGGAAGAGCTGTGTTTGGGCAGAGAGTAATGGGTGCTGGGAGTAAGTTGAGTGCTAGTTCCTCACTGAAATCACATGATGGCAAATCTGGGAATTCCTGCTTCATTTATGAGTGTGCACAGGATGCAGTGTCACTCCTTCCTCATCCAGAGATGCTTACTACAAAGAACTGAGCTGAATTCCACAGCAAAGTCATTTACCCAAATAAACTCTCTATTCAGAAAACACCAGGCATCTTGCAGCTCCCTCAGCTGAACCAAGTCTTCTATTTTTAACATCTGTGCACCTATTTCTTTTTCATTTTGGAGGTTTCTATTTTCAAACAAAAGAACCGCTTCAAGAATTCTTCAAAAAAGCAGGTAAATGCAATCTTTCTACAAGAAATGTTTTCTAAAATAGTTTAATGCAGTTCTGTTATTTTGAGAGGAGGAGTTTTAATATGTGCAATAAAATAATACATATTAAAAGTTAGTCAAACTTTGCAAATAGTGCAGGATCTCTGGACAACATTTATATGTACCTGAGCATTCAGCATTTTAAAACGTCAGTGAGACACATCAAGTATATGTTATAATATTCAATGGTTCTTTTAGTTACATTTCCTTTTACCTTTGCGCTGTCTCAAACATAAACCTTTCCCAGAATATTAAATATTTAAAAGATTGTTTTAACTTACTTTAGATTGTAGATTCTTTAGGGACTCAAACTTACTGTGATTTTTAATGTATATTTTTTTGCCCCTCCTATTCTATTTATGTGCAAGGGAAGTAGTTCAGGCTTACTTTTTGGGCTAGATGTTCTGCAAAACATGAATCTTCACATTTAAAAAGTATGTTTAGCTCTGTGTGTTGAGATAACATTGATGTTGCAGAATGAATACATATCTAAAGCAAAACGAGTTAATGAAAAATGAATGAAGCAGGTATATACTCCCATTACTTTTCTGAAGCATTCCTTTTCATGGATTTTACTCATGTTGGCTGTATTTGTAACAAGCTGTTGTGATTTTTCCAGTCATCTTGCTGGAGTAGTCTGGCAGCAAAAGAGCGGTCTGCAGACCAACAATGGGCTGGTCTGTTCTGCTCAGCACTACTTTTGCTGCAGGAGAAAGAGGGTGAAACTGTCTCACTTTCCAAGAGCTTGAGATTTTACAAATTAGCTGTGAATGTTTGGTTTTCAMTGAAATTTAAGGCAAAAGGTCAGGAGATTAGTCACATAAATGTAGCTACATAATTTTTATGGGGAATATTAATATATTTTTTTGGAGAATAAAATCTATTACTCATATAAAACAGATGTTGAAGAGCTGCGTCTTTCAAGAAATGTTGTCCAGCTGATGTGTAGGAATCTTTTTGTATGTCTTAATATGGTCATAGATGGAAAACAGACACTCATTTGCTACCTGAACTCTCACAAAAGATGTTGACCTTCTCACATGCTACCATCAGAATTGCTGGTAGCTTCATGAGGGCAGCTCCTGAACTGCTGCCGAAAGCTTAGCTTTCAATGCAGACTTTGATCTATCGGTAGGAGGCTAATTTGAACCTCATCAGTTCTCTCTTGAAGCGTCCATATGCTTTCTTCCGAGTTAAGCAGGTCACCATGAGTTAGTCTTAAACATCACTGGAACAAAGGAGGGAAACCATGGATGTCAGAATTGCTGGAAAGTAGGGCTAAACAGATCCTGGTGAGTTAATGAGAATGTCTGGGTTATGGGCTTTTCCTACAGCTAAATCTAGGAGGAGAAATGGCTCCTCACTGCAAGCTTTGGGAATACTGTTTGAGTAGAAACAGAAGAAATATTTACGCTTGTGGACATGTGAAACTGCTGTCGAGAGACAAAAAGGGAAGAGCAGAGTATTAGTCTGAAGGATTTGCCTATGATTTTCCTTTCAGAAGGTATGTTAAATAAAGCTAAAACCTACTAGGAGTACTGAGAAATTTAAACTTTTGCCCTCTTTTTCATCGGTAGAGAAATAAACTACAAAAGGGATAAAATGTATCACGTAAGAAGAGCCTTGTTAGTCTGACACAATGCAACAATTATTTCAATAATGTTTCCCAATAACAATAGCTGCAGAAAGACTGAGAAAAAAACCCACAGTCTAATGATTTTTTTTTCTTTCTGTGACTGGGTGCTTTTGCCAGATCACATTTTCCCCTGAGGATTAACTTTGAACTGCCAATTAAAAGTTATTGCTAAATCCTGTTACAGCAGAAAGCCTTCAGGTTCTTACTGTTAAGATTTGGCCATTGTGTCTCTCACAGAATAAACTGCTGGGGTGCTGGTAAATTACTTTTGCAGAATAGTCACATAGCCAATATGTTTTTTAGGTGAAGGGTAGTGACTGTAGCCAGTTCAGGTTATTTCATTCAATTCAAAACAAAGGGAAAAAAATATTCTGAAATTGAGACAAAGGCAAATAATACCACATTGTGTTAACAACGCAATAAATTTTGACTATGATACAGTGATGACTCGGTTTCTTCTTCAAGAGCTTTACAAAATCCCATCAGCCTGTCCTACTTCCAAAGGAAAATTACTGAAATCTGTGTACCAAAGGTTGGATGACCTTTCCTATGACTTTTGGGCAGAGGAGCTAGAACACTGCAATAATCCTACTATTTTCCCACAGGCACTCGCTATGTGTGTCACTGCTCTGAGCGGGGACAAACGGAGCATTATCTCAGAAACCGCCATGTGGTAATGGTTGGCAGATGTTTGCTTTTTTAATGTGGTCACTGTAGGATCATCATCTGCTCTAAAATCTGTGTGTCCAGCTAGGAACAGATCAAACAGGAAAGAGAAATGAACCCACTGATATTTTAATTTGCCTGAGAGAAGAAAGAAAACATTCTGCGTTCATTAGAAGAGCTACACAGTGCTGCCAAAACCATCCATTCACTCTAAGATGTGTGGAACATAAACACTATATTCAGCGATAAATCAACATTCGGGCTTTCATGTTGCTCCATGCTTTAGCCCTGATCCTAGACCTGTGATCTTGTTGAAAATACGGAAATTCTTGAACTCTGCAGGAATATAACTGCACCCAGCATTTTCCTATCAAAAGAGCAGGAAAAGGGGTGTCTTTTTAGAGGAAAAATGATAGCCTAGAATGAAATAAAAGTTGCATTCCTGTTCAGCAAATGAATGGATGAACCTGCCCGGTACAGCATCTTCTGGTTGATTGATGACTTTTTCTTGCATGCATTACCTTGTTTCGAAGCCATCTTCATGATACCTACTGGGAGAAGACTGACACAAGAAGGTGGCAAAAATCCTTCTGCAGCATTCAATGGGTTTAGGTACCAGGTCTGTGGTACTTCAGGAGCCTATAAAAAAGAGTAAAACAAGTACCGAAGAGAGGACTTTGATAATTGGTAGCAACAGCCACAAAGTGAATTTCTGGGGCTCTGGACTTCTCCCTCAGCGAAGTTGGCTTTTAACATGGAGCCTCAGTAAGTGCAAAAGGTACCTGATCCAGCGGCTACTGAAGTCTCAGAAAAGGCCCTCATTAGCTACGTGGCACAGGACAAGGATATGGAGGCATCTGTCCTCCACAGGTTTTTTACTCTGCTTGCCATTCATCAGCCTCCCCCCGCATCGACAGCAGATACCCTTATCTTCTTCCATGGTCATATGTCAGTTTAGAGGCTTGCAGTGTCACCTGGCTCAGTACTGCAGAGATCTCATTCGATGCTCGTTGCCTTTTACTAGTTTGCATAAACATGTGACTTCTTTTACTCTCTTGGGAGGGCTAATTATTGTTGCATTTATTTGATCTATGAAACTACCAGCACACCCTGTGGATACTATGCGTGAGGTCTCCTCTAACCATTTCTCTTCTCTGACATGAACTGCTTGTAGCAGAGAACTTCACCTCCTTTACATGTATCATCACAATTACTAGTTTAATTTAGCATAGAAAATTGATCTGCTACGTTTCTGTTTTAATTAAATAAAGCAT
The DNA here is from genome assembly GCA_030449065.1 of Oceanodroma leucorhoa. NCBI lineage: Eukaryota > Metazoa > Chordata > Aves > Procellariiformes > Oceanodroma > Oceanodroma leucorhoa. The sequence continues at coordinate 3,207,441 of JASVER010000062.1, forward strand.
CTTGGCATGATGGGCCTTATAACTTGTAATTTCAAAATTGACAACAGCATTGATTATTCTTTTGCAATATACTGGGCTATGATCTCTCTGGTTGCTTCACACAAAGGGACAGCAGGTTTGTTTGTTTGTTTCATTGTTGTTTTTTTTTTTTTTTTTTTTTTTCACTAGTTCCCAGCTATTGAATTCTTCTCAGCCCCAACAAAACTGCTTTCTGCAAATATTGCTGTGGTGTTGCAGCTTGCAGCTCAGCCACGAGAGGTTTGGATGTGGGGAATGAGGTAGTGCCTCACTCAGCTGCTGCCACAGCTGGGCTGCAGTTCTCAGCAGCCTCCCAGAGATGGCCTATGCGGAGCTCTTCTCCATCAGGATTAGAGTTGGTGCCATCACTTTTCCCTGACTGAAGTAATGATCCCTGAGAAATGTTTAGTCAAATAGAATGGAGAGAAACTTGCTCATGCTGGGGTGCTCCGGGCCTGCCCCAAAGCCAGAGGCTTGCTCTGGTCTCAGGCCTTGTATTGGACTGCGTAGTCCAAAAAGACTTTTCTTTTCCATTGTTCACGGGATCATTTGTTGAAATCTCATTTTTTTTACCTGTCATCAGACCAGGAGGACTTGAAGCATACATTTTCCTCCCAGTCCAGCGGCAAAAAGCCAATATGGTTACATGACTTCTTTTGGATTTGTGGATTTGTGATTAGCGTGGATTTGTTAATTACTGTGCAGGGAAGCGGCTGTCCAACGAGGCACAAGGCACAGCTGGGGAGTATTTTGTGCTCTGCAAGGAGCAGCAGCAGGGCGAGCACAGWGAAGTGGCTCTTCCAGCTGCCTGGTGCTTCACTGGGTATGCCGGGAAGTTTGCTGGAAGGGAGTTTGTCTGAAACTAAATCAAAGCATAAATATGTGTGACTTTGGGCACCAGTCCCTGTTCCTTGAACACCTCCAAAGGGCGTTTATGGGTGATTTTCCCTCTGAAAGAGGTTCTCTGAGAAGTAATTAAATGCAGCACTTTGTAATTGCTTGTCCTAGAAATAAATTTTTGTTATGGCTTTGTAGGTTTATAAGAAGTTTGTAATTTGGTTTTTGAGCAGAACAGCTGGATTGGTTAAAATGCTTCATGAAAACTATATTTAAGTCATAACACAAGCACCACAAATATTTAAGACTTTTTTCCATTTTCTTGGGAACAGGGCAGTGTTCAAGGTGAAAAATGCCAAAAGATACACACTAAGTACAAATTGGAGAGATGTTGCAACTGTTCAGGATCTAGCCCTGCAAACTACTACTGCTCTTAAAGTACAGCCTCTCCTATGTCAGACATTAATCATAACCTATAGGCGTATGCATAGTTGAGGCAATATCTTTTCGTCTGTAGACATATCATCCAATAATTGTATGATTATGAAGGAGCCATTTCAGTGCTTGCACATCTATCCCTAGTGACTGATCTTTACATATGGTATCTGTTAATTTTGGTCATTGTGGCTCTTTGCAAGGACACTTAATTTTAGTTCCTGGTAGAATTCACACTATAGAAGCCGCCACAAATTTCACAACACTGTGGAGGTCTCCTCCTAGATGGGTAATCTAGAAATTTGTTTTAATCAGGCTAACCAGGGTTCTGTAGGCAGAAATGCTTGTCAAAGCGGTGTCATTTATCATCAGTAATGTTCATACCATAAAGCACTTTTGAATATTTGCCATTTGTATTTAGGAATGTATGCAGGAAGATCTCTGATGAAGGGAGCTGTTTAAAGCAAGAATAGTTTCTACCTTTTTGGTAGCTCTGGCAATATGTTTTCTTTCACGTTTTCAAAGACACAATGCACCTTCATAAATCTCTGTTAATTATCTTCTAATTTCCTGATTAGGTAATTAAACTTTCTTGCTCTGTCTCATCAGTAGCAGGGAGAATTTTACCTGGCAGTTGTGAAGGGCGGTGGGCTAATTACATGGCCTTGAATACAAATATCACTGGAAAAATTGAAAAAAAACCAAAGCAAGCCTTGGGATATACGTGGATGAGACAGCTGTGTGCCTCAAAGCTAAAGCTCCTGAAAACTGGGGAGGGAGGGAGAGGACGAGACACTTCAGCAGCGCTTCTGTAGGAAATGAGGCAGCAGAACACACTCACTCACTAATAGGCACAAGAAAACTTATTGAGAGAGCCTTAAATACCCTTAAACATGGCTCAAGCTTCAGTCAAGGACCCGACTTTTTCAACAATAAACTCAATCTGTTACAATCCTTTGAAAGCAAGAGCCCCTTACTTTTTTGTGCTGGTGTTTTATGCTTGCTTTTATAACTGATAATACATTTTTTCAAAATTGACAGTCTTGTGCTTCTATGCCCTTGCTCGATTTACTCTAAAATTTCATAGTGCATCAAATGGGGCTAATTTAATTTATAAACTGGTGCTTCACCCTGCAGATACAATTTCCCGTTGAAATTATTTTTCCTGGTGCATTACACTAAGAAGCTCAGAAGCACAGGAGAAAAAGTGCTTAACTATAGCCAGTAGTGGACAGCTATTTTTTATGTGAGCTGGAGCTCAACGAACTTGCTGCCCATGGATGACCCTTCATGCGACAGCTCAAGGGAGGCTCTGGCAGAACAGAGAATCAGGGTGGGTTGCTGTAAGCATGTGGGGAAATGTAGGGTCTGTTCATAAATCCCTGCCTCCTCCTGCAGCGGGTTTTGCATCCAGCTGCCCCTCAGACCGTCTGTGTCTAACCGGGAATGCCTCATCGCTGTCTGAGGAATTTTACATAACCGTCAGGCCGGTCAGCTGAGAGGCGAGCATCAGCCAAACGCTCTCGCTGCTGTCATGTGCGCCGGGGTCTGGCCCTCGCCTGGTACGCTTTGCTACAGGCATCACCAACTTGTTTTAAGCAAACATCCTTCTGGGTGGGCTGGGGCCCAGCCTATGGTGTAGTTTCAGCTGGTGGCTTTTGGGGATGGGGTGGAGGATAAACTTTTCAGAAATGTCTTGCTAAAATAAGGACCGATATTGGCTTTGAAAACTGACCTTATGGATTGATAGGGAGATACCCAGTTCTGCCTAAACCCTTCCAGACAGGTAATTAGGCTTCTGTTCCTCAGAAACTATGACACTTCAAAACATTTACCATTGGTGTTTAGACGAAATACAGAATTCGGGAAAAAGAGGCAGATGAAGACTCCCTGAAGGACAGCGCAGTGGATGCGCTGACGAGCTTGACTGCGGAAGACACAAACTCCCTGCCTGTGTCTCCCAGGAGCCATAACCTACCGGTTACCGGGAGCCCATTCCCTTCTCATATTGGGTTCATGTACTCAGGGAATGCCTGACCAAAACGCTGGGCTGCTTTGGGTACCCTAGCTGATAGTACCTTGGTCTATTATCTGCCTTACCTAGCTTTGAAGCCAGGCCTGGTTTGAGCAGGAGCTGGACTAGGCAATCTCCAGAGGTCCCTCCCAACCTGGACTGTTCTTGATTCTGTGTCCTCCTTTGCAGTGGGTCTTTGGGTGGCTTCAGATCTTCCAGGGAAGAAAGAAACTTCAAGCTGCGTCTTACCCACAGGAAATGAATGCCCTGACCACAGGCTGCCAAGTCTCCTTTTCCCTGACCCAAGAGATCCACAGAAACTGGTATAGTCAACCAGTTTGAGAAACTGATACAGCTCCAACAGCTTGTACTAGTAGATATCAGCAGCAGAATACCCAAAGTCAGGTCAAATGCTGGGCTGGTGGGACATTCAGATGCAAATCTAGTTTTGGACCAGAGATTTTAATCCAGCTCTCCTGTGTTCCCAATGAGCCCTTGGTCTTTTTGATGCTTTAGGGTCCCTGCTTCAGAGGGTTTTAACAACAATGTCTGTGGTTGTCCAGGAAAAACCTTCTAATAAAATTTCACTTGCAATGTAGTGTCACAGGACAGGAGCTCTTTGCAATGGGAATTTGTGAATACTTGACATTTTCATGGCTTTCAAAGGTGGCTGGACAAGGTCATGCCATCAAAGGCCAACAAGGGCTGGGGAGAACAAAGCTACCATCACCTGCTCAGGAGCTGCAAATCATTGGAGACTGGGGAAGGCAGGACACCAGGCGCAGGGGGAGGGAGGGTAGCTTTAGCTACCCTGGGATGGCTGGCCTGTAAGCACAGCCTTGGCTGTCTATGAACAGATTCGCTGAGCTGTGCCTTAACCTTAATCTTTCTGCATTTCAGCAGCAGCACTGTGGTTCTTCCTCCACAGACCACATCCTAACATGATCATGTATCCTAATGACGGTCTTACGACTTAATGTACATATTTTGCAGAAGAAATGTTTTTGCAAACACTTCTTCTGTATCCCTGACTTTAACCAAGGACAGGAATGAAAGGAGAGTTTCTTGTGTCATTGTGTGTTTAGTGTTTTGTAAGGCTACAGTCTTTTCATTGCATATGTAAGTTTGGGCAGCAGCTAGTGCATCCTGCTTATGCCTGCCTCCGAGCAATTTTCCTAGCTGAGTAAAACTGAAAAACAGGAAACAAAAGGAGTTTAAAACAAGTAAATGTGAATTTAGACTGAAAGAAGCATCTTCTCTGAAAAATAGATGTAACAGGCACACACACATAACCACTTAAAATTAGAACTTTTATTTGCCTGAAGAATTTAAGGGCTGTAGCTCCATGTCTATATCCTTGGTGACCCCTGATGCGTTAACATTTCATAGAGAGGGACTGTCGGGCTATTAGGAAACACTCTTTCCCTCTCAAGCATTGTACAATGCTGTAACATTTTTCTCCTGAAGAGGGAAGCTGAGTAATTTCAGTGAACAATATGGTCTTTGATAGCAATGAATAATCTAATGGCTTTTTTTAAGCACTCTGTGGTAATGAATTTTCTTCTTTTTCTTCTTGACGTTTTCTGTGCATCATCCTTGTTACCTCCCGAGACCCACTAAGCAGCGAACTTTTTCATGCCATCCATGACAGTTTTATCTGGATATGCCCTGATGGAGAGGATGCTTTGCCTCAGTCCATCCTTGAAGACAGTTGTTCAGGTGTTCTTAACAAATGGTGGTTACAGCTGTAAGTTTGTCTTTGTAGTTTTTCTCTTCGCGATGTAGGTGCTCATTTTTGCACACATTTTTCTTTCCTCCATTTTATGTGACTGCCTGTAGATGCCCGTTCCAGTCTTACTGGGGGAATTTTAATGTGGATCAGAAGTGCATGTCTGAACCGAGTCTCCCCACCATCTCTGTGCTGTGCTTTGATTCGTGTGGTGGAGCAGTCTGAGAGTGCACAAACTGGATTACTTTTGGCTGAAATTAAACCACGCATGCACTCTCACTGCTGATGGGCATTCAGTCCATAGGACCACACTAGGACTAGTCCACACTGAAACTTTCTGGGATGTGTATAGTGTGGACTTTAGGTCCTCAGCACCAACCCTTCACCCTACAGAAACCACTGACTTCAATAAGGCCAAATTTCTTCTCATTTCGAGGAAACGAAGGTTTCATCCAAAGCATTTTTCTAAAGCAGCTTAGGGATATGAATACCCAAAGAAGTTATAGAAGGAAGAGCTACTGTGTGACGCTGAATGTGTCTGGTGTTTTTCAGTAGGTGCCCCTGTCATCACCCATCTCCAGGTCTGACACAGAGGTCCCAGTGAGGACAGTCAGAAGGGCAGTGCTGTGGGGAGAGCCAGCGCACCGGGACCACGCTCCCAGGTTCGCAGTCATAACGTGCTTATATGTTCCCATCCAAAGACTGTCATCACACAGCTCAGGATTTCTCCTTTGCTAGCTTCAGGTGCTAGCCAGTCAGGAAGCAACCCTTACCTTACCCAACCTGGTAGTTGTTGTGGTAGAGTGATTTTGTGCTCCAATTCTTAGGCAAATGTTTCTGGAGATGCTTCATTTCTCCCGGATAACAGCACAGGGAGTCTGATATTGCTCCCTGCAAGCCATTTTCCTGTAGCTTTTTTCTCTGATCAGCTGCAAAAAAAGGTCTGAGTCCTACAAAACCCTCTGACAGCATGAAGCCATTTACCTTGTACAGAATCCCCTAGGCTTTGAAGCCATTTATCTTGTACAAAATCCCTTGGGCTTAGAGCAGTGAGGAATGGGGCTGCTGCTGGACTGGCCGTCCTGTCTCTCTGCCTTATGTACTTGGTGCAAACAGGAGTAAGTGTACTTYGGATGCAATTGCAATTTACAACAGAATATTTCATTCTTTGCCTGGCTGACCACAATGTTGCTGCTGATGCCACTTGCAGTACTGCTGTGGCTTAAGACCATTTTGATCTCAAATGACTACAAATTTCAAATGTCTGATGAGATAAAGTTTATTGATGCAATGTTTAGATGTCAGAGATCTGACACAGAGGTTTTAAAATGTTTTCTTGGGGCTACCCAAGATGTTAGTGGCACTGACCAGAGGTGACATGTTTTGGCTGGTAGGGCTCCATTTTCACCCCCTGCCCTCGCATCCTCAGGCTGCACGTGCCAGGCGACGCTCACTTCTCACACAGCTATCAGGGATACGAAATGTGTGATGTGCAGTCTTTTGAGTTTATGGTCTCTCTCTGGAGACAGAGAAACTAGCAAAGAGAAGGCTTTAGGCAGATCTGATTGTTGTCTTCAACAATGGAAGGCAGTCATAGAGGAGACAGAGCGGGGCTCTTCTCAGAGGTGCATGGTAAAGGCAAGAGGTGACAGACACAAGCTACAATAAGAAAAATTCTGCTTGCATATAAGGAATTTTTTCTCACACTAAGAGTGGGTTAGCAGTGCAACAGACAGAGGGAGGCTGAGTAATCTCCATCCTGGGAAATATTCAAAACCTGTCTGGACAAGGCCCTGAGCAACCTGGGCTCAGTTTGGCATTAGCCTTGGTTAGGCAGGGTTTGGACTAGAAGACGTTCACAGGTCTGTTCGAACTGGAATTATTTTATGTTGTGTGTCATATAGTTATGTGAGAAAGCAGCCTGCTGTGAGATTTTTACTGGTATTCTGAGTGTTAAAAGGAAGCAAAACCACTCTGCGTTCGTTTTCCAGAAGCCCTTATTATGCCATGCAGTGAATTAAAACAGCGGCACGAGTCAGTGACATGCTCTGCAAGGCTGTTATTAGACAGACCCCGCTGGTGCTGCAGGAGAGCATGTGTGCACGCGCGGGCGCGGAGGGGCAGGAGCCCGCCTGGACAAGCGACCTGCCTTCCTGGCAGGGCAGCTGCCCAAGCCTGGTGCCTGTGGGTCCCACTGACCCTGCTGAGCTCCCCTTGGGCACAAGGATCTGTTTCAGCAGCTTCCCAAGGAGAAGCAGGGGCTGAGGTATTTCAGGTTTGAAATAAGAGTTGGGCTGATGAGAGGAGCACATAACTCAGCCCCTCTCTGGCATGGCCTATTGGAAGGCATTTCTGCAGGCTCAGCTTGGGGCTGGGAGAGGAGGCTGCAGGCACCAGCACTTATCATCGGCAGCTTCCTCCTCTGCAGGGTGGGTGAGGGATCTGCTCCACCAGGGCTGGAGTCACGAGGAGCAAAGACCTGGAGATGTCCCGTTGGCTACAGGGGCTCAAAGAGAAAACAGAGTCGTTCCTTCTCCTCCCTCAGAGGGTTCATTTTGAGAGTCTTCTGCTCTTACTGCTGGAAAAGTCAATTAAAATACGATGTCTGGCTAAACTTCATATCTTTGTCGCAAAAGCCTAATGAGCTCTTTGCATTTTGTGTGTCTCTCAGCTAATGAGTCCTCCTCTTTTATACGGGAGCTCTGAAGACAGATTTTTATTATCCTCTTTCTTATTATTAAGAAAGGAAAAAAAGATAGTCTGAATACAGTACCTCTCAGATATCCTGCCCATGTCAAGGGCTGCCAAAGCATGTAGAGTGTGATTACAGCTTCCTATTTCATTGATGAAGTGTCTCTATAAATAACAGTGTTCAATGAAAATTGCTGGCAGAAGCATGGCTTTTTAAGCATGAAAATGTACAAAAAAATCTCAATAACTAGATGCTTTTTTCCCCCTAAGCCTCCTAAAGGTTTTATAGGTCCAAAAGGAACAGATTATTGTAAGGATTTTTGAAACAACTTTTTCTACTGTGATAACCATTTCTATTTTCCCTGGTTGTTATCAAAGATCTGCAAAGCCAAGATCTAAACCCCGAATTTCTGTTGATATTGACACTGATTTATTTCCTGAGCTGGAAAATTAAGCCCAAATGATTTTGAGAGCACGGACTGAAAGGAAATTTGAACAGCCAGACTTTCATAACGTTTGGGGCTCGAGGGGGACTCTCGACTCCAACTCTCAGACTTTTATCGCACATTTGTACATCTCAGCCAGTTTTTCAAGCGTTGGACTGAGTGACATGCCTCATCTAAGCAGATGTCCCAGTGATAACTAGTCAAGAAGCCATTGCCAGGCTGCTGTCCTCAGTAGTTTGTTTCAGTAGTTAATCAATGTGACAACTTTAAAAAAAAAGTCATAAAAATTGTGCTGTATTTCCTGTCTGAATTTATCTGGCTTCAGCTTCCAACCATCAGTTCGTGTCATGCCTTGTCCACTAAGTTCAAGAGCCTTTTAATACCAGATATTTTCCCTCTGTGAAGGTGGCCTAGTAACTGAGTCATTGCTCCATCTATTTCTTGAAAAATGGGACAGATTGAACACCTTTGGTGTCTCTTGCAGTAAGGCATTTCTCCAGCCCTTGAATTATTTTCATTGTGTTTTTTTCTGCACTGCCTCCCTTCTTCCAAATTCCTTTCCAAAAGGGGAGTCCCAGCGCTGTACCCAACACTTGGTGGGTAACAAATTCTTACATGGAGAGAAAACAACAATCTCAATTCCTACGCACTATTTGGACTTACACCTTCAAGGATTACATTTGTCCTTTTTGCTACATGATGCAGGAGATTGTAGGCTTTCTTTGTCTGTTAAATGCTGGAACATTTTCCAGGGCCGTGACTCCTTGCTGTACAGCTTCATTTTCTGTAAATAGGCTGCATTCCTTGTTCCTAGACCTATTACTTGCATAGGTCTGTTTGCAGAGATGCTTGCTCTGAACAGGCCCGGATGACTGCCTTAAAACCAGTTTATAATCATAAAAAATTCAAATGTCAATACTGTCCATTAAGCAAAAGGTATCTCAATAATTTTAGGGCATATAACCTAAGCTAAAGGTGTCTGTATTTTCAAAGGGAAACTTCTCACACCAGTTCCGGCAATACTTGGGCTAAGCAGCTGTTACTGTTTTTCCTTACATTTTGAAAGGAACAAAATTATGCATTCTTTTACAAATACTTTACATATGTTTATCAGTCATTCACAGATTATAGACATCTTTTCTCCTCTTCATGTGAATTGGTTTTGTTTAGCCACTTACTCTCTGCTCTAAAAATCAACCCACAGGTCCAATGTTTTGGCTTTAATTAAACAGAGGAGAAACTAATTTTTTTTTTTTAATGGTAAACAGATTATTCTGCTTTGCTCACAGACTGCTTTAAAGTCCCATATATCAGAAATCATGTTTAACATATTGAATGCAACACAGTTCATGAACACTTTCAAAAAAGCTGAACAGAAGAAATATAACTGGCTTTGGACCTTACTAAGCAATAAATTAGTTGAGCTACATCTCTGAGCATCAGAGAGACTTGATTTACTTTCAAATAATTGATATTTAGTTTTAAAATACAGACTACTTGGATGTCAGAGAAAGTTAATAATTTAGAATTTTTTGTTGCTCTGTTAACTCAGATCTATTTCTGCTGTGAGGAAACTTTTGTGAACTTTGATAAATGACAAAGTCTAACAATTATCCATAATCTAGCAATTATCTTGTATGAAGCAAAGGAAACAAATGTCTGCAGTTTGATGTGAAATTCAGTTTCTTTGAATAATATGTCTCCTGAAGTACAATCCATGATTAAATTAAAGACTTCGGGATGCACAAAATTATCTAGTCTTTGTCTTCCACTTTCTTACAACTGCTAAGGTGATATTTCCAAATTGTATCGGAGTAAAGAAAATTCTGTATTCCAGTGAAATTGCTGGCAAAGTTTAGGTAGGTCACATTATCTCTTTGAAGATAATAATACTTATTCCTGCCAACCCTAGCATTCATTTACACTGCTTTGACTGTGAAAAGAGGATTTAGAGTAAGTGCAAATATATCTTGCGCTAGCTTTATGGTAGGGAGAAGAGTTATTAGTGTGAGTGTCAGGCCCAACACTTTTGTCTCCTTTCCCCTTCTTATTCGTACCTGTGTCCCACAGTGGGAATAGGGTGTCATCTCCAGAATATAAGGATAGGGACCAAAAGCAGAGGGGAGCCAATTGTCATACAACAAGGTGATAGTTTCTTCCAGCCTCCTGTTGAGCTCTGTGACCTGCAAATTATATTTTTCAGGGGCTGTTTTTCAGCAGGGATTTCTAAAGGGATAGTATGATGATGGAGGGCTAGAGCTAGAGGTGAAACAAACTCATCCAAGCTTTTCGAAAGCTCAGAGCTGGCTGTGCCTATGGGTCTGCCATGACACAAGGTAAGCACGGTGCATACGCATGCTCAGGGCAACTTGGTCGCAGCCAGCGTGCTGCCCGGCACGACAGCCAGAGTCACTGTGGGAAGCGTTCACTTCCATCTGAGCTGTTAGAGGCTAAAAAACTTTGAATGAGAATAAAGAAAGAAAGGGAAAGGTGGGTGCACGTCTCCCTCCCCTCCTCTGTTTAACCATCACGATGTCACATTGCTCTGTCACTCAGTGGTGAGTTTTTGATTTTATAAGGCTGTCATGTCACGTTGGACTTAGTGTTTGAAAGCCAAAAATACTCCAGGGACTGGAGGATCATGTGGCTATTCTTCCAGCCAAGTTTTTCTCAGATCTTTAAGCAGCTGCTTCAGAAATGCATTCTTGCTGCAGACCTTCTGGAAACTTGAAGGGATTCACAGAAGGGCTCGCTAATGACTCTTCTGTGCAGTGAACTTTCTGCCCAGGAACGCACTGTCTTCCACGAGTGCCAATGAACGTAATCACTCATCAGGGGCGGTTTGTTTAAGACAATCTGAACAGAGAGGCCACCCTTGGTCCCCCTTTCAGGGAAACATAGTCAGGTGTACTCTCAGGCATAGTCAAAACATTTTGATGAGCAAAGGCGGTTACTGTTACTACTATAATGTGCTTCCTCAAAATCTCAAAATAATGTACAGCTTTGCTGAATGAAACATTCTGGACAAATGTTATTTAGCAGACAAGGCACACCTTAGCCCTGAGACAAGCTTAAACAGGTAGTAAATCAGGGAACAGAAATCCTGTCTCTTGGTGGCAGACGCTAAGCTGTGGCTTCACCCTCTCCTCTTAAGTGCTTAAAGCAATCCCTGGTTGCTGGAACATTTGCATTGCTTAATCACTTTGGAGGTTTTCTTGCTCTTCCTTTTTATTGTGGCAGGAAAGCTCTGTTTCTGTGCTATATTTGAAATATCTTCTTCCCAGGGATCCCAAAATAAAATTGTTTGTAATCACATTCCCACCAACATGAAAAGAGCATCTGCCATGGGTGAGGGAGAAGGAAACACTGTGGTCCCCAGGGAGCAGTGCCAGAAAATGAAAATGCATCAGCATTGCCATTCATAGACCTCCTCTTCTGCTGGGGGTTGGGGCTGGTCTGGTGTCCTTCCCTCCCCGCCTTTCCTCTGCCCGTGCCCATGGGGCTGACTTGCCAGCATGACGGTTACAGTCTCTCTGTGTGATTTTGACCTTCTGGCCCTGAGGTTGCATAGTTCAGCCTTCCCCTCGGAGTCACGGATTTGGGCAACTTCTATTTGTAACCAAATCTCTCTCACAAGCTAAGCATTTCAAGCCTGTTTTACATCTTTGAAGGGCTTGGTCCAAAGCTGAGCGAAGTCAGTGGAGGGACTCTCACCAGTCTCGGGTGCATTTTGGATAAAGCCCCGAGGCGAGGCTCACATTCCATACATTTTAGCTTGGATTTGGATTTTTGTAAGCTTTAACCCTGCAGAAAGCTGCCAGCTTCACAAGTCTACATCCCATACTGTGTGCTTTCAACCTCTTGGTTTTGTAAGAATGCTTTAAAGCTGAGAGAGAAGTTAATGAATTTGTCAGGACAATAACATGAACCAGTGGCATCAACAGCACGGAAACACCAGTTTTCATTGAAGATGTTGTGTCTCCTTCTAGTGCGGGATCGTTTGCATCTCAGAAGTATGAATGTACTTAAAAGCAGGCTCATTTGCAACGTGAGGCGGGTAAAAAGCTGTGTAGAGCAGTAGGGCGCTAATGGAGTGCCCAAATCCAGAAAAGAAAGTTCTAAATACGTCTGTTTTCATTTTCACCCTTGCTTGCTCAGTGTAGGCTCGGTCAGTTTTTAATTCATACCAGAGCAGGTTATTAGAATAGCACTGAAATTTCTAATCCAAACTGAGGCTTATTAGCTCAATCAGGTCTGACCCTGTCCCAGCTGAAATCAAAGCAAAGCTTTGACAGGAACAGAATCAAATCCCCGTGGCTGTCTGGAAAGAAGAATAAGTACTAACGATGCCTGAAATGAGTAGAGCTACGTCCATTTACAGGGTCACTGTCTGGCTCCTGGAATGTTTTGCTGTTTGTCATGACTGTCTTGGAAGAGTATTATTTTTGCATTCATTGCTTTGTAAAACAGGAAATAGTTTTGTCCTGTGGTGATGATTAATTTCTGAATATAGCCATGAAAACATTTAGTACGGGAAGGAAACAATTTTTTAAATAAATAAAAATATTTTTTAAAAAGTAATCAAAAATTCCAACTTTTTTAAGCATTGAATATGGAAATGGATCTATACAAAATACTTAACTAGCTCCCTTAATGTGCCCTCTTTGGTTTAATCGTCTTGGATGTATTATGGCCAATGTCAACAAATCACGTAGCAGTTATTTTTACCTGCAGTGAAGTAAAAACTCCAACCATATTAGCAGGCTATGAAAAATTTATATTAATTTTGAAAAGTATAATCATATGTAGTATGCTGCTTTGTTTGCCAGTTGAAATCATTGCTGCACCAAAGGGCATTTCACAAACCAAACTCCAGCCTGATAATACTAGGACAAAGAGACCAGCTAAAAACTGCAAGTCTATCTATCTCACTGCTACTGCCATTCACACTTGTGTTCTGTAGGAAAAAGGTCTATTTCATTCTGCTTTGCTGCATGTTTGGAATAAAGGAGAAACCAGCAATACCATGAACTCTGCTCTTCTGCACCTGTTGCCATTATCTTTTTTCACGGTACAGCTGCCAAGGCATATGGAGGCTCTAGTTCCTTTGTGCAAAGAGACTCCTTATCATCATCTTTTCTATGAAGTAAATTTAGGCTAACAGTGGACAGGAGAAATGTGACATGAACGCTTATTGCATATCAGTATTCTAGCCGCTGCAGCAATTTCAAGCACCTGCAGTTTATCAAGTTAGACATAAGAGCGATTGACACTGTGGGAATAACAATCATCTAGATATGTCATTTGGGGGGTAATAACACATTATTTCTGCACTTTGTTTTAGGGAGCTTGGTGTTCAGCTTGAAAGTCTGTAGAATAATCTGTTAAGAACTTGTAACATTTATTAGTAGAGTATGGGCATAAAATTAATAAAGAAACAACCTCTGATATTGGTGTTCCTTTTCCGCTTGGCAACCTGAATTTTCTTTTTTTCTGAAGCAGAGGTGAAACTAGCCAGGCTTATTTTAACGATTTCAAAATATATTGTCAATTAATCAACCCCTTCCTACTGTCTTGCTTGTTACTAAAAAAGGAAGATATAAAGACCTTTATATGCAACAAATAACAGAATAGAGCACTACTATATACTTAGTCTGGCATGTCTGAAGGATAAAGAAACCAAAATAAAAATAAAACCACCACCAATCTGTAATAATAAATAAAAACCCATTGGAAAACATTAAAGTTTTCAGAATACTCTTTCCTAACCGCCTTTCCTGCCTGGGTGTTGTCATCCTGTGCTGCCTTCACTTGCAGAAGTTGGGAGACCCAAGACCCTTGCAGGGGCTGCAGGGCTGGGCGTTTCTTGCCTGTCTCTACCTTGAGACCTCAGCAGTTACCCACAGAAGCGCTTCACTGTGATCTGAGAACGTGAAATCTCATTGCTTTCCCATGACCATGTAATGATGGGTTATGAAACTACAACAGAGAAGTACCAAGCTCTCAAAAGTCCTCTAGCACGGCTATAGTGCTGGAGTTCTACCCATCAGCGTGAATAATCTCACGTTCTTGCACAGAGGTGCCATGAAAGGACTTGGGCACCTCAGCAGGCCATTTAGCTTTCTTGAGACATGGTATTTGCTGTTGATCTCATTTTTAAGAGAATGCAGAAACATTAACTTCATGGCATAAAAAGTAACTCGCATAGCTTAAGGAGAGAAGAAAAGCCTCTCTGGGTTTACACTTGGGTCATGACAGGAAGGAAGCTGTTTTTTCCTTTCAAACCTGCCTGGTTTCTCAGCATCTCTTAATCAGAGCAAGCTGCATATGCTGAATGGTCTTCAGCTATATTTTGCAAGTCTCTTTTAGGGTCTCTTTCTTTTTTTCCTAAAGTAAGACCTAAATCCAAAAAAGTCTATTTCAAAGTTACACTATTTTCCTTCTTCTGATACAGCCTACTTCTAACACAGCCCCCTGAATCTCTGGGCTCATAAACTTAGATAGTATTTAGCTGCTTAGTACTTAGGTACTTTTCTCTCCTGTCTGTCTAAGATGTGGGCACCATTTTGGTTCCAGTGAGGGTGCCTCACAGGCCCTGTGCACAGAGGATGCAACTATCATGCTTGAGTAGCATTGGCTGAATAAGTTTTGGTCCAGCGCCAGAGTTGGTCCCAGTAACTGTACAGCATTCCTTGGTGCTACAGGTTTCATGTTCCCTGTGACTCCAGTCCCTGATGCTAAGCTAGTGACATTTGCTGGAAATTAGCTCATCGAAGCTGAGATGTCTTTGCAGTACACGTCTCCCTCAGCCCCAGGTACCCTGGTAGTCAGGGGGAGGTACAGGCACTTCCAGAGCATGGTGCATTGACCCTGTCTCAGGAGCCCGCTGTAGCATGAGCTGAAAGGAGGCCTGGAGGGCAGTGCCTGTCTCGCTCCATGGGCTCCATGGGGACCTAGGACGTAAAGGTGGTGGGGCTAACCTTACAATGTACTGCAGCTTAGTTATCTGTATCTGATTAGACAATTTGAACATCTGCCTATTCATTTGAATGGGCTTTGGAGTGACCGCTTTGACAGATGCAGTAAGAAAGAAAAAAGGAAATTACTGTTTTATCTGGATGTTGTTTTTTTTTTTTGATAGCTGGCCTGTTTGATTATCGTTATTCCTGCAGTGCCCCCTGCTCCTAATGACCAAGCTGATAGCTCTTACATTCTTCCTTCAGCATTCTTACATTCTTCCTTCAGCAGATGCTCCTTCTAAAAGACTCCCCAAACCAAATCTTTAGACTAAGCAGTGAGCAAGAGCAGGGCATTGGCACACAGATGTTCAGGGACAGAGTGTTTTCTTTAAAAATATCCTAATTTATGGGGATCTTTTGTATAGGGTAATGCTTACAGGGGGAACTGAATCTCTTGAACAGGATGATCACTTACTGCCTGGATGATGATGGGAGTCTGTGTCAATGTCATCTTCAGCTGAACTGGATGAGACTCCCTAAACTGTTTTTTTTTTCTGGCAAATCCTTAAAACCCAGCTGTCCTGACCACTGTAGCCTGTGCATGACCCACTGCTATTGATTACCTTACGATACATACAAACCACTTCCTATCAGCTGTGTAGGAATGCCCTATCCGACCATTCCCGCCTATGTAGAAACATTTTCTGCTGACTGATGAGAGACGTTTTGTCCACCTACAACTAGGTGAACGCTGCAGCAGGAACTGCCGGGAGAGATGCGGCGATGGCCAGGTCCCCACTCGCTCCGTGCGCCGCCGGGGCGGCCCGGGGTCGCGGACCCGCCGGTGACACCCGGCTTTAAAACCGGGCTCTCCTATAAGTGTTTTTTCCGGGGAAAACCCGTTTCTGGCCGGCGGTGAGGCTGCCAGCAGGGGTCAGCCTGTGCCCGCCGATGCGCCGCGCTGCCGCGGCGGCGGCCGGGGCCGGGCCGGGGCCGGGGCCGGGGCCGGGGCCGGGGCCGGGGCCGAGCACAGGCTGCGGCTTCTTTGAGTGAATAGCCGAGGCGGCCGGCGGCACTGCAACTCTTTTGTTGATGTTTAGTGCTGCCCCGCGGAACTACCCCGAGAGCGTCCCAGGGAAGGCAGAGTCCTGCGGTCACATCTCTGGGCGCCTGAGCATCACGCACGAAGTCTCTCCAGCCGGACACAAGCGCTGAGATGCGACCCAGGAAAGACACGCTCTTCATTAGATGTTTTGCTGGCAGGATGGTTTTTAAAAGTGTTGCCACATTGTGTCAACACTATTTTCTCTCTGTGTTACATCTGCCCTGGCATGCTTACTTGCCATACTCACTTCTCAGTGCCTTTTCTTACTCAGTGCAGCCTGACGGTTCTGTGCTTTCCTGGGATGCAATTGAACAGTACTTTTTCCTTCTGCAATGATGTCCCTCCTGGCCTGCCTGCTTTTGCTCCTGTGCTGTGGTTTGCTGCCCAGAGAGTTGCATTGGTGCAACCATCTGTGGTGCTGCACTTCAAAAAGGAAAATAACACAAAGTTTTTTTCTTTTGCCAGTGGCCTGCAGGTAGTTTCTTCACATTACTTTTCTTCTGTCTCGTGGCCTATAAATGGTCTCCCCCATTAAGCTGTTTGAATCAGGTCTGTACAATAAGCTTGGCCCCTGAGCAGCCCTCCCTGTCATGACCATGGTCATCATGACCAGCCCTAAACTTCCTCCGTGCACCCTGTCACCAGCTAAGCCAAGTGCAAGGTCCTGCACCCGGGTCAGGGCAATCCCAAACATGGATACAGGCTGGGCGATGAGTGGATTGAGAGCAGCCCTGCGGACAAGGACTTGGGGGTACTGGTGGATGAAAAACTGAATATGAGCCGGCAGTTTGCACTCACAGCCCAGAAAGCCAACCGTATCCTGGGCTGCATCAAAAGCAGTGTGGCCAGCAGGTTGAGGGATGTGATTCTCCTCCTCTACTCCACTCTTGTGAGACCCCACCTGGAGTACTGCGTCCAGATCTGGGGCCCCCAGTATAAGAAGGATATGGACCCGTTGGAGCAAGTCCAGAGGAGGGCCATGAAGATGATCAGTGGGCTGGAACACCTCCCCTGTGAGGACAGGCTGAGAGAGTTGGGGTTGTTCAGCCTGGAGAAGAGAAGGCTCCAGGGAGACCTTACTGCCGCCTTCCAGTACTTAAAGGGGGCCTACAGGAAAGATGGGGAGGGACTCTTCATCAGGGAGTGCAGTGATAGGACAAAGTGTAATGGTTTTAAACTGAAAGAGGGTAGATTTAGATTAGATATTAGTAAGAAATTCTTTACTGTGAGGGTGGTGAGACATTGGAACAGGTTGCCCAGAGAAGCTGTGGATGCCCCATGCCTGGAATTGTTCAAGGCTAGGCTGGATGAGGCTTTGAGCAACCTGATCTAGTTGAAGATGTCCCTGCCCGTGGCAGGGGGATTGGAACTAGATGATCTTTAAGGTCTCTTCCAACCCAAACCATTCTATGATTCTATGCCCAAACCCCTCACAGCTTCCCTCACCGCTCCCCCCAGTGCAGACCTCCCACTTACTCGTTCTAACTCTCCAGCCCAATTTGCCCCTTCCCTTCCCCACTGAGAACTTTCTAGCCCAGTCACCGCCTCTCTGCAACGAGAGACCTCCGCCCTGCAAGGCCTCCTCTTCCATATCTCCCCTGAGCTCTGTGGGTGTCTAGTGAACACCAGTCCCCAGGAGGCAAGACCATGTCTCCAGGCACAGCAGCTGCTGGATTGCAGCAGCACCAGCTGAGCGCAGAGGAGACTGAGGACTCAGCCATTTGCAGAGGCCAGGTTTTGACTCAGCATAGCAGGGTTTTTCCTGTGTCCTGTTAAGCTTGAAGTCCTCAGGTGAAGCTGTGGTGCTGGATCCACATCAGCTGGATCCACATCCACCCCACATTGAGCTGTGTGAGCAGAGGGGGAGACAAGCAGACCAAGTGCTAACAAAGTCAAGGTCTTGTGTGCACACCAGCGGCTGCTGCCTTAACACAGCTGTAGATTCTGAGCAGCAGGATCAGGGTAACAAGGTCCGAGCAGCGGGGTCCAAGCAGCAGGGTCTGAGCAGCAAGATGTCAGAGCTCTTACTAAGCTGGGAAGTCAGTAATAGCCGTGCTCCAGCACGGGCTGCCTCCCAGCTGCAGGAAGCCACCAAAGGGGCAGCAGCGACCATCTTGCCCCGAGGTTTAGGGGCTTCTGCTAAATTCCTGCAAGGTGCTGTGGCTGGAGCCCTTCCTCACTTTCCTGGACGCAAGTGCCCATCCCAGATCGACAATATAAAATGTGAGGTTGCGGCAAATGGCTCCATGCTGCGGCACCTCCAGCAGATCTGACCATGTAGTATGTGGATTAGGAAAGCACGTTGCTCTCAAGCAATGCTCTCCCTCCTCTTGACTAAGGAAATGCAGCAACTTGCTTGAAGCTGTGAAGTTCTGCCAGTTAGTAATTATGGTATTTTAAACACTTCACAACCTGATGAGAGAGAATATAAGGTATCTGGGCTTTAATGTTTTGTTGTGTCTGAGAGCCACCACCTGGGAACAGCTCTCATGGGAACGATTTGACAAAATTTCTGCTTGGGCAGGCCAATAGAGACAAAGCAAATGAAGACCCATCACCCTGCTTCTACCTGCCAAACAGCCCTCCCTGCAGCCCTGGGCCAAGAATTCATGGGGAGCATAAGTAAGGAGTCTTACTCATCTTAGAAAGGAGCCTCAGGCAGTCTTATTGGTACGGCTGGTGTATAATGATAAAGGTTTATCCACATCATTCCTCTTGCCACTGATGGGCAGCAAGAAAAGATGACCCCAAAAACATGGAAGAGACTGTAGTGACAATCTGCTGTGGCCTGTGCTGCAGTCCCACTCTGCACACCATGCTCTGTTGTCTTCCCACTCGGTCATGCAAGGGAGGGCTGCTCTGCACAGCGTTATTCTGTGCAATCCCTCACACCGCCCTATGCGATAATGGGGATCCTATATGTAGGATAGGCAGGGGTTTTGCGGAAAACAGCTGCACTGGAACATACTGTGAAATCCTGAATGTCAAAGTAATTTGTAAACCCTGTATGTCCAAACCAGTTTTACCTCCTTCCTACAGCTAGAAACACTTTATATTTATAAGAGAAAGCACACTAATTAAGAAATACTGAGAATTCTTGCTTGCACATCACAACATTAGATGCCGCAGTATCTTCCTTTACTCAAAATAAATAAATATAAATAAGTGTGTTTTGGCAGTGGTAGCGTGGGAGCATGTGTGTGTGTGTGGTGCCTTGTTTTTAGATTGCAGCTCTAGGGATAAGTTTTCAGCTGAGTTTTCATCTACCAGTCCTGGGAATGGTTATCCACTGTCCCCAGGATGGCAGGGTCAGGGATACGTGCGGCAACAGCCGTGCAAGGACAAGCCTGCGATGAGAGGATTTCTAAGATGTAGTGCTGAAGCCCTGCTCTGTTCCTCCGGGCCACAGGCTAAGAATAACGACTCTCCTCCCTGTTGCTGAGGCCATTTCAAGGTGTCTTTGCCACAGGAGGCCAGTACGATATCTTCTGTCTAATTTGTGGGGAAGCTGTCGGGAGATGCATATCTGGAGGGAGATGCATATATAGAAAGGTGCCTCGGTGGCACGTCTTCCTTGGTGTAGTCTGTCAGCGTGAGGCTGCGGGAGGTTCCTCACAGCAGCTCGTACCCGTGGCCTCTGCAGTGCTTCTGGCACAGGGGCACACTGAGAGAGGTGTTGGAGCAGGAGACAAGTTTATTTCATCTCAGATGCTATAGGGAGACTTCCCAGGCAGGCGAGATTTGGCTTGAAATTTCCTTCGGAGAGTGGCTCCCTGGCAGACGCAAGCTCTGGGGGCTGAACGAGAGTGTTGCTTCATGAGCCATGTTCCCCTTCCTCCAGCAGCACCGCACCCTCCCTCTTCAGCTAGTTATTTTTTAGAATTTGTGTTTCTGCCTGATAATGGGAAGGTGACAGTGCAGAGGTAATGTTTTTTCCAGTCTTGGTGGGAGAAAAGCTTTGATGGATAATAAGATGCACAAGACAGGAAACATGCTATTTATGGGTACTACCTGGAGCAGATATGATATTTTGTAGCCTCATGGCCCTTAAGATTAAATTCTGCTTCATTTTTGATTGCAAAAATGCTATGCTGTGCTTATTGATACTCAGGAAAATAATGGTTTAAATGATGGTGTATTACCAGCTACATCATTTGCCTCCAGCATTTGTTTTGCAACCAAAAAGCAGGCTACACAAAGCATCTTAAATAAAATAACTTAGCCTTTTGATCTTATTAGCACCTGAAAAGTTGAAGAAAAATGAATTCTGTACTAGTCCTTTAAAAGTGGATGTTCAACTGCTTGGACTGGGATAAAAGGGATGAAAAGGGATAACAAACATGGCTTAAATACTGTATTAGCCCTTTTATAGTCAAACTCCGGATAGGGGGTTGCTGGATCAATTTCCATCTGTGGCTAAAAAACCCTTGCTGGTGCATGGGGCCAGAGAGATGAACCCAAAATGAACTTTCCTTGGCTAAAATCTCTTCTCACCTTCACATGATAACATCTCACCTATGTCTCATTGCTGATGGAGGTGTTGCAAGATAAGAAAAAGGAAGAAGAAATAAAAGCAAAGCAAAGTTCTGTAACTACAGAGAAATGTGATAATTTGAGAATTTCTTGAATGGTAAATGCACCGATGTCTTAGAAGCTTAGATACCATGGTGATAGTTGCCTTAGCAATGTTTTAGCTACGTAGGTAATCACAATCAAACCTGTATCTTGTGGCAAAATGATGCTGTATTATTTTATTTTTTTTGCAAAGCTTTTGTGAATGTGCAATAATATGGTTTATGGTTTTGTATCTAAGCATCAGGTTTTCTCTCAAGCTTCTTGTCCTTGGCATTGTTTAATTTTTTCACTGACGTTAATTCTGAAAATGAATGTCTTTCATGCTAAGGCTTTGTACATATGAAAGCCTGACTAATTTAGTCCTTACTCACCTCAAGATAAAAAATTCCCACTTTTGGGGTGACACAGGATCAATTTTAGAGGTCATGTTCAGGTTCCCATCTTTTAAAAACTAGTACATCCTGAGTTGTTGTAGGTTTACTGCTCATGTTTCCACAGCCTGACATAATTTAAAAATTTGTGTATTTTCACAGCAGGCACTAAGACAAACCAAATGTGATGAAAAATGGAATAAGTGGGCAGATATCTCAATTATGATTTACAGAGTGTCTTAATAAATCCAGTGTGCAAACATATAAAGTGAGATTGAAGACAAGAGCAATTATCTTTTCCATTTGGAGTTGGAAGTTTTTGCATTTCAAAGTTATCTGTTAGGAGGGAAGGCAGGTTGGGATTTTAGCACAGGCAAAACTGGCTGCCTGGCAGGGAAGCAGGCTATCAGAGGTGGCAAGAAGGTGTTGGTGGGGCAGTGGTGGCCCCCGCAAGGTGTGCGTTGGCCCTCCCAACACCTCCAGCCTCAGATCCCACAGTGCAGGAGCGGCAAGCCTGGCTCTCCAGGACTCTCACTCAGGATTTTGTCTTGGATCACCAAAATTCAGGGCTTTCCAGCTATGTCACAGCTCAGTGACAGTGTGTTTGGTTCATACCATTGCATCAGCAATGCTTGTGCTCCTTACACCAGGTGATGCCAGGGTTTGTCCATTTTGGAAAATATCTGGGGGAGAGGTATTACCCATTGAAAATTGAAGTATCTTCAGTGTTTCTTGATGTATGCCAGTCATGTTCAAAAACGGGAGCCCTGTGAAGCCAATAGCTGCCACCTTCTTTCTTTCAGTAATTCACCACACTCTCCCTACCTTCCTTTTCTTTTTTTCCCCCCTTTCAAGAAAATCAAGAAAGAACAAGTAAGCAAAGGCTTATTTATGTTGATGTTTTCCAGGCTGCTAATCATAGACTTATAGAGCAGCTCAGGTTGGAAGGGACCTCAGAAGACCATCTGGTCCAACCTTTCATGAGAAAAGGAACCTAGACGAGATTATCTATCACCCAGTTCAGTCACATCTTGAAAACCTCCAGTGATGGGGACTCTACCACGTTCCTAGGGAGGTTGTTCCAGTGAATGATTGTTCTCACCATAAAAGATTTCTTTCTTATATTGCAATGAAACCTCTCCCAGTGCAACTTGTACACATTGCCCCTTGTCTTCTCCATGTGGCTCCTTGTGAAGAGAAAGCCTCCGTCCTTTCTGTAGGCCCCCTTTAAGTACTGGGATACTGTGATGAGGTCATCCCTGAGCCTTCTCTTCTCCAGGGAGAAAAGACCTAACTCCTTCAGTCTTTCTGTGCAGGGCAGGTTCTCCAGCCCTTTGATCATCTTCGTGGCCCTCCTTTGGACTCCCTCCAGTGTGTCCACATCTTTTTTGAGTTGTGGGGACCAGGACCAGACACAGCACTCCAGCTACTGTGTAATGATGGGAAGAGTCAAGTTAGCCAATCTACTTGTAAGGACAGGTGAAGAAGATTAGGGTATGAGAACTAAGGGCATTGGGAATAGAAAGAAAAATAAATGCAGGACTGGAGAAGGAAATGCAACCTGTGGAAATTCTGATTTAGATTTGGCTAACAAGCCTGCCTTTGCTTGGAGTCAAGATCTGCATTTGTGCTGACTTGTATGTTCAGTCTTTTCTTTCAGGAGCCTCCATTCCTGTGCTGGTTTTGTCTGGGGTAGAGTTAATTTTCTTCATAGTAGCTAGTATGAGGCTATGTTTTGGATTTGTGATGAAAACAGCATTGATAACACAGGGATGTTTTCATTACTGCTGAGCAGTGCTTACACAGAGTCAAGGCCTTTTCTGCTTCTCACCCCACCCCACGAGTGAGTAGGCTGGGGGTGCACAAGAAGTTGGGAGGGGACACAGCAGGACAGCTGACCCCAACTGACCAAAGGGATATTCCATACCATATGGCATCATGCTCAGCATATAAAGCTGGAGGAAGAAGAAAGAAGGGGGGGACGTTTGGAGTGATGGCATCTGTCTTCCCAAGTAACTGTTAGGGGTGATGGAGCCCTGCTTTCCTGGAGATGGCTGAACACCTGCCTGCCAATGGGAGGCAGTGAATGAATTCCTTGTTTTGCTTTGCTTATATGCGTGGCTTTTGCTTTACCTATTAAACTGTCTTTGTCTCAACCCACGAGTTTTCTCACTTTTACTCTTCTGATGCTCTTGACCACCCCACCAGGGGGGAGTGAGCGAGCGGCTGGGTGGGGCTTAGTTGCTGGCTGGTGTTAAACCACGACAATCCCCTTCTAGCCTGCAAGGCCATGAGAGCTCAAAGCTGCACAAAATCATCATTAGCTTTTTGTTATTTCTGTTTCTAGTGATTTCTCCTGCTGTGATTGAAGCAGACCCTATTTCCTATTACTGTGCTATTTTTGCCCCACAGCCCTGCAGGTCTACCAGTGTGTCCTGTGCTGAGGGCTCTGCAGGGAGGAGCAGGTATGTGCTCCGAAAAGGCTGCTGTCCCCCGCTGTGGGGACGTCGGAGGTTGACGGGCCCGTTTCCTGAGCTCGTGCTATCCTCTGTGGTGCCTTCGGCACTTTACGCTGAAATATTCCCATGATTAGACTCCACAGCATGCGTTTAAGACAGGCTGATCTTTAACTCAGTCTTCATGTCTGATTTGTGCACTTTGTGGGATTCTGAAGTGTTTTTTATAACTTTTCACGCTGAATTTTAATGATGAGTGTATAAAAGCTTTTTGACTGTTATGCACTAAGTTTTATTATAATCACCATTAATAATCATATAATAGAACCTAATTTTCATCAAGGTTTGATTCACATTTCACAAATGCCGCTGGCAACTGCTGAAATGGCATGTTGTCTTCTTAAAACTCGAGTACCTGTTCTGCTTAATGAGAGGCCATCAGCTATGGCAGAGCTTCAGGGCAACTGCGGCTTTCCGAGAGAGCCTGTGGGCTGCGAGGAGAACGGTCGCTCTGGTGGGGCTGCTGCCACCACAGTCACCAGAGAAAAGTTATGTGGTGGTGGTGAAACAGTGCTGTTATAAGCTGGGAAGATATTCTGCACCAGTAGCTCTTGCGCCTCTGATGCGGAGATGATTTTGGCTTATTCTGTGGGATAGGCCAGTGCAAGTTTCTTGGAAATTTATGGGAGACAATCATGGTAGACATGGAAAAAGTATAAAAGCCATGTCTTTATGTATTTCAATGGTTTTTATAATGGCTAATTTTGAAGTTGCGGAGATGTTTAAAATGCTGGATATATTCCTAGTGGAAATAAAGCAACAAGAGAAATATCCAAAGGTGCACAAAAAATCTTCTGCTTGGCATTTTTAACATGCTTGTACTGAAGCAAACATTGAGTCAATTCAATTTAGTCCTAATATATTGTTTTCACTTTCTTTAGGAGAACACCCCACAGGGACAGATGTACTTGGATAACAAAGATGACGGTACAATTTCCAGACAGCAAGAGATGGATCTGAATCAGACATCTTTACATCAAACCAGTTTATCTGCAAAGGTGGCATCCAGACCGGTGACCAGAAGTTGCAATGAGCATCATGGCATGGTAGCGAGTCTTGGAGAGTCACAGACACCGTATGAAAAACCAGCAATAGGGGAGGATGGATGTGTTGCTCTGGGGAAGGATTTCCCTACTGTCCCCATGCAGGGAAGGTAAAGAATAAGGAAAAACAGAATATTTTTTCTCCTAATCCAAATTAATTTTTATTTCCTTGGAGAGCAGATACATATGTTCATTAAGTGAATGTTGTTTCTCCGACATAGAGAACAGGAAGCTTAATGGGACATCAGAGCAGTCTTCATTGCCAAGGGGGGGATTGTGGATCACTGGATTTCTGAATTAATCTCACTTTAATAGCAGCGATGGGCCAATTTTGCTGTGTTTTCAAGATAAGACACATGGCTGTTCTTCCCTTCTTGGTGTCACCAAGTGTCATAAAACACACAGAGATAAAGCGGTTTTCATGTTCCTTCCCTCACCTCTTTCAGAAAAATGCATCATAAGGCTGTAAACTGAATCACTATGGCTAAGACTGGGAACACTAAAATGGCACTAATAACACAACTGTGACAGCTGACACACCACATATCAAGTGTACAAGGAGTGTGTGCTCCTTGTGTATCGTCTCCTGCATCAGGAAAGGTGCAGGTTTGGGGGTGGCGATGCTAGTCTTTCCTGTTGCAACAGATACAACATCAGCAAATCTATTTGTAAGTGTTTAGAAATATTTTATAGACCCCAAAATATTGCAGGTGACTTTTTAAACCTTTCTTGTTCACACATTCACTTTGTTAAACCCCTTTGGTAGCAGGATGGAGCAAGCTTTGCACCAGCAGCAAGCACAGTGCGTGGAAGGCAGCCAGGGTGGATTGTCAACCTTTTTGGGTAGTTTTTGAGAATTTGTAGCCATCTCCTGACAGGGCCTAAGGTGAGAGCAATGCTGTACCTAATCCAAGCTCCTGCAGAGCACAGGCCTTGAACTGCAGTGGTGAAGTAGAGTGCCAGCACAATTTCCAGAACCTGGTGCTGGAGTATCTTGTTGTGCTGCTACAAGTCAGGAAAAAACATGGTAGATTTCAAAGCAGTTTAATGTTTAAATCAGATTATTTTTAAAAATTAATTAAAATCAAATAAACATAAAATTTATTTAATTACTTGCTTAATTAAAGTGTAATGCACATCAGAGTCTGGGTAAATCTTACCTGTAGTTAGCTAGACTTTTCATCCAAAGAACAGAAATTTCATTCTATTTCTCTCCCTTCCTCCTCTTCGTGTGGTTCTCCGTGGCTGTTCAGGTAGGGTGAGAGGTGCTGTCCCAGGGACTCCCCACAGTGCTGGGCATGGTGGTCACATCCCTGAACTGCTGGGCAGGGCTGAGGTCTGTCCTGTGCCCCTGCATCTCATTTGGAAAGAAATCTGCTTTTACTGGGAGTAAAGGATGTTTGGGTCATTTTAGCAAGTTCCCTGATCTGGACAAGGTGGAGCCAGGCTAGTTGAATGAGCTTTGCTGCACCCCTTACTTACGTACTGTGTAAGTGTGTCCTATAAGTCTACAGCAAAGCAAGTCAAGGTTTTTACGTCCGAAAGTATTTCCATCAGAGTGAGAACTAGAAATCATTGTAGCTACGTTTTCCAAATATTAAAAAAATAATCAAATCGACAGCTTGACCACAAAAGCCATATAAATCCTTTAGAAATGATTTTTGGAGTATTTGAGGATTTGTTGTGTTGACTAAGAGTTTTACTGACAGAATCAAATCTTGTAAAAGTTCTTCTGTTCAGCATGTGGTGGGGGTGAGTTAATGTATTGTTTTGAAAGAGCGTGATAAGTGCAACATATATGTGAGGATGGGAGGCAGGCGGGGGAAGAGAAGGATTGAGTGCATCTGGAGATCATAGGATCATATAATAGTTTGGGTTGGAAGTGATCTTTAAAGGCCTCCTAGTCCAAACCCTCTGCAATGAGCATGGACATCTTCAACTAGATCAGGTTGCTCAGAGCCCCATCCAACCTGACCTCGAATGTTCCCAGGGATGGGGCATCTACCACCTCTCTGGGCAACCTGTGCCAGTGTTTCACCACCCTCATTGTAAAAAATTTCTTCCTTCCACCTAGTCTAAATCTACCCTCTTCTAGTTTAAAACCATTCCCCCTTGCCCTGTCACAACAGGCCCTGCTAAAGTTTGCTGCCATCTTTCTTATAAGCCCCCTTTAAGTACTGAAAGGCCGCAGTAAGGTGTCCCCAAAGCCTTCTCTTCTCCCCGCTGAATAATCACAACTCGCTCAGCCTTTCTTCATAGGAGAGGCATTCCATCCCCCTGATCATTCCTGTGGCCTTCCTCTGGACCCACTCCAACAGGTCCATGTCTTTCTTGTGCTGAGGGCTCCAGAGCTGGACGCAGTACTGCAGGTGGGGTCTCACYRGAGCAGAGTAGAAGGGCAGAATCACCTCCCTCAACCTGCTGGCCACGCTGCTTTTGATGCAGCCCACGATATGGTTGGCCTTCTGTGCTGTGTGTGCACATTGTCAGCTCATGTCCAGCTTTTCATCCACCAGTACCCCCAAGTCCTTGTCCGCAAGGCTGCTCTCAATCCCTTCATCCCCCAGCCTGTATTGATACCGGGGGTTGCCCTGTCCCAGGTGCAGGACCCTGCACTTGGCCTTGTTGAACCTCATGAGGTTCACAGGGACCCACTTCTCGAGCTTGTCCAGGTCCCTCTAGATGGCATCCTGTCCCTCAGGCGTGTCAACCGCACCACTCAGCTTGGTGTCATCTGCAAACTTGCTGAGCGTGCACTTGATCCCACTGTCTTATGTCATTGATGAAGATATTAAACAGTACCGGTCCCAATATGGACCCCTGCGGGACATCACTCATCACTGATCTCCATCTGGACATTGAGCCGTTGACCAATACCCTCTGCATGTGTCCATCCAACCAATTCCTCACCCACTGGACAGTCTACACATCAAATCCATACCTCTCCAGTTTAGAGAGAAGGATGTTGTGGGGACCGTGTCAAAGGCCTTACAGAAGTCCAGATCGATGACATCGGTAGTCCTTCCCATGTCCACTGATGTAGTCACTCCATTGTAGAAAGCCACTAGGTTGGTAAGGCAGGACTTGCCCTTGGTGAAGCCATGCTGGCTGCCTTGAATCACTTCCCTGTCCTCCATGTACCTTAGCATAGCTTCCAGGAGGATCTGTTCCATGATCTTCCCAGGCACAGAGGTGAGACTGACTGGCCTGTAGTTCCCCAGGCCTTCCTTTTTTCCCTTTTCAAAAATGGGGGTTATGTTTCCCCTTTTCCAGTCAGTGGGAACTTCACCGGACTGCCACGACTTCTCAAATACGATGAACTTAGCAACTTCTTCCACCAGTTCCTTCAGGACTCACGGATGGATTTCATCGGGTCACATGGACTTGTGCACCTTCAGGTTCCTTAGATGGTCTTGAACCTGATCTTCTCCTACAGTGGGCGGCACTTCATTCTCCCAGTCCCCTCCTTTGCCTTCTGTGGCTTGTGCGGTGAAGCTTGAGCACTTGCTGGTGAAGACTGAGGCAAAAAAGTCATTGAATACCTCAGCCTTCTCCATATCCCAGGTAAGCAGGTCTCCCATTTCATTCCAGAGAGGGCCCACATTTTCTCTAGTCTTCCTTTTATCACCAACGTACCTGTAGAAGCTTTTCTTGTTGGTCTTGACATCCCAGGCTAGTTTTAATTCTATCAGGGCTTTATCTTTCCTAACCTGATCCCTGGCTGCTCGGACAATTTCTCTGTATTCCTCCCAGGCTACCTGTCCTTACTTCCACGCTCTGTAGGCTTYCTTTTTGTGTTTGAGTGTGTCCAGGAGTTCCTTGTTCATCCACGCAGGCTTCCTGGCGTTTTTGCCTGATTTCCTCTTTATTGGGATGCATTGCAAAAGCTATCATTTTAAATGACCAGCAAATTCCAGGGCCAAATTCCTCCAAATAAGGCTTTTCTTTTACAAATTCACATATATGTCTTGCTACAGGTGTGTTTACCAGTGCTATTTACTGTCCTGTTAACGATCCTGGTACAGTAACAAAACCCATGATTGTGTTCTTATGGACCAGCTCTCACCATTCTGGCTAAACGTCTTCCTGTTTTTTTCCAGCTGATGGTAGGAATTTGTGTACCAGTGATAACGCAACTTACTGTGAACATATGAACCACAGTTTGGAAATCGTGGTCACAGGTGCCAGAGATGAAAAATACTAAATCATGGGTGAGCCCACCTTCCTGCAAGTGCAGGCAGTAACTCCAAGTCTTTTGATAACACCATTTTCCTATGGAGGAAACTGTAGTCCTTGTGCATGATTTAGAAATAGATGCACAATTAAAGAGCCATCCCCATGCTCCCTTAGAGACAAATGTATATCTAATCTTCTATAGTAATACATTAGGGCTCAGGAAAGGATCTCATGAAATTTCTCCTTTTTGATCTTTACCTCTCTTGGTCCCCCAATATTGATTTTTTTTGTGTGGAGATGAATCTTATCTGGCTCTTCTTAGCATGTATATTATCCAATGTACATTAGGTGCAGTTAAAATACTGATGTGATCTGTGTGACCCCTCTAGTATGAGTAATTACCCTTAAATCATCGGGACTCCTCGACAGAATGCAGATAAAAACATGGATAAATCTTTGCAGACTCACAAGTTTTTTGATTAGTTTCATTAGAATGAGAATTAGCTTTTAATGTAAATTGTTCTTTTGCTTGCAAAGAAAACTACTAATGATTAAAAAAAGATGAGACAAAATCCTTTTTTTTTCTGTAAAGAGGTTCACTAAATTGGCATGTCTGTATGGTTTGTTTTAATGCATCTACTTAACTTAAATTGCTGAATTATCTTTCAGGGATAAGATTCCCAGGTTCTCTAAATTGTTGAAATGTACGCTGAGACAAGACTTTCCAAAGAAGTTATTTAAGAGAAGAGGGGATTTATCTCGGTTGCTAAAATTACCTTTAAGAAAATGCTCTTGAGTTAACCAGGGACCTTCTCCCAGGGAGATAGATGTCCACCCTATTCTGGACTGAACATTTCCATTTGACTGCAGCGCAATCCTGCAGGTATTTTGTGGTTGGTGTATGTATTGTCTTGGGCCGCCCGTCTGTCAAAATGCCTTCTCATTTACCTTGCGTATTGAAGAACAGTACCTTATGACTCCAGCTTTTACTGCATTGCCTTAGGGTCCCTGGGCTCTGTGTGAGGAGGTCTGGACCATCCACAGTGGTCACTCCGATGACTTTGTCTTTCCAGAGCATCCTTCCCCCTGAAATAAGCCTGCCAGCCTTCTCGTGAGCAACATATTTCCTTCAGTCCTGCTCGCTGCAGCAAATGCAGACGTGTGTCTCTGAAGTGGGCTACAAATGAGATCCAGTGGTGTTCAGTGGGAATGCACCTGGCCTAGGTGTCCATCTACACTGAACTGCATTATGCAGTATAGTTTGGTCCATCGGAAATACAGGTTTTAAACTAGTGCAAAATGGCAGTGAAGTCTGGATTTTGATTTTGCACTTCTCTCATTCTCCTCAGCCTTTAAACAATGGATTGACCAGGCTCTTTTTCATTACAGTTACATGAAAGTGGCTTTTGCAGTTGAYAGGTGTTTGGTCCAAGCCACCTTCCTGAGCCCCTTACCTTACTGGAAGATTTCATGCTGCTCTGTGGCTGCATGGGCAATGCTTTTCAGGTCAGCCCTGACATCTCCAAAAGCACAGGCTACTTCCTTCCATCATGTCTCTGCACGTACAGGATGTGGCCGCAAAAAAGGCCCCTCAGTTGCCTTGGTCTCATCAGCATCAGTGCTACTTCCATGGGAAAAGCCTAACGGCATGGCTTTATATGAACCAAATCTGAAGTCCTCCTTTGTGATCCACAGGAAGGAGGTGAAGTCAGCTGTTTTCCGCTTAGGAGCTAGTGAGCCTCAAAGGCCATCTATAGAAATGAGATGAATAGTAATTCTTAATCCCATGTAACCAATTACTTTTTGTTGCTATTTGAAATTATGTTGCTGC
Organism: Oceanodroma leucorhoa; assembly: GCA_030449065.1. Classification (NCBI taxonomy): domain Eukaryota; kingdom Metazoa; phylum Chordata; class Aves; order Procellariiformes; genus Oceanodroma; species Oceanodroma leucorhoa. The sequence continues at coordinate 3,238,187 of JASVER010000062.1, forward strand.
AAAAAGAAGGGCATTCATTGGAATATAAAAGTGGTGGAAGGTGGTGGAAGAGAGGGGTAATGGAGTGACTAGGCCCTGTGGCATTCATTTCACATCGCCTTTTGATCCCTTTCTTTCTTTGATGTACTTGCTGGCTGTACCTCCTTTAAGTGGTCAGATAATAACATTATCTTCTTAGGAAAAAAAAAGGTTGGCAGTTGTGCATTCATTATGTCGTGAACTTTTCATGAGAATTTAGACTGTGAAAGGAAGGTGATGAAAGCGAGCCATAACGTTACTCCACTGAAGTCATATTTGGACGAATTTGGCCCTGGAATTTGCTCGTCATTTAAAATGATAGTCCCTGAAGGTATTGTTCTTTAATCTTTGTGCCTCATTAAGAAGATTCACCTCTAAGATAACAAAAAATAACATCTTTTTTGGAATCTGCTTGAATTTGTGTTTCATCAAGCAAAGCTATTTCTCTCAGCATTTCTCCTCTCCCTCAGGCTCACTTATGTAATGCTCACTTATGTAAGAAAAAGTAAAAACAATCAACCAAATCCAACTCTTCCTTTGCCCTGAATCTGTGGTCCCAGGATGAATAGGAAGATTGGTTTGCAATGAGAAGGTCAGTGAGATAGAAATGCCTGTCGAATTCTCGGTTTGCAGCAATACAATGGAAAGACTGAAGTTGTATTTCCTGTTAGTTGGAGAAGCCGGGAGAAGATAAACTATTGTATAGTGAGAAGTCAATATGAAAGTGAAGTTTTGCCTTTAGCAGTGAGGGATTATAAATCTCAATTTTGATTTTTAATTATGTTGATGTATTGCTATTTTTAAAGGACATTTATGAAATTTAGAATTAGATGTCAAGAAGACATGGTTACTGTCTAAATAAGTAAAATTTATGTGACAATTTAAAAGCTTCTTCAGACAGGGGAAAAAGACTGAGGAAAAAAAGAACTCAAAAACATTCAAAACACGTTTTTTGTGTGTCCTAAGACTAATTTTGATATTTGGTTAGTAGAATAAAATGGGATCATCTTCTGTTCAACAGTCAAACAGGGAAAGCAGTCATTTTCACATCATAATTGCATGTTTGTGTAGGAACCATTCTGATTTTTCATGTCAATCACACAAACATTAGAGAAGAGTCCAGGACAGATAGAGGATCTCACAGAAAACTGCCACATTCATCATTCTTGTGTGGCTTCTGGTGATCTTGCTTGCTGCCTGAATGGTGACGCTTCTGGCTTGCTTTCTGTTTCTCATCTGTAGTGAATGCTTCCGAGTTTTGATTCCCTGTGAGGATCTTTAAATGCTATGACACTGCAGTGAACAAATAATATTAAAGAAGTTTTAAAGTCACGACTTTACTAATTGATTTAATTTGGTTCATTTGGTTTTGAATATACTCTCTCAAGCATTTGTTGCTAACATGGAGGCATGTGGTGGCAACACAGCTTGTCGTGAGCAAACTGTGTAGGGGCATGGGACTGCTGAGACTCTCTTAGCTCAGATTACAGCTCCCTGCTGTTGCCCCTACTACATCACAAAATACCATTCAGAACCTGAAAAACTCAAAAGAAGCAATAAGCAGCTCTAGCAAACCTTTAGCTTGAATGGTAGGAAGTATAATAGAAAGTAGGCAAATAAATAAGTTATTGGAAAGTTCTGCTGCCCCCTTCTAACTCGCTGTTCTCCATTTCCTGGAAAAAAGCATCTTGGAGTGGTAATGGAAGGAAGGCACAAATGTGACTGTATGGCGTAACTTAAGGAGAGTGTTTGGCTTCATTTAAGCAAGAGATGTGTGTTCAACAAAAGACTGATTTTAACTTAGTTTTTGCTGTTAATGAAACATACAGACACAGACCTCACACATGATAAACTTCCCTGTGTTCAGAGTTATTTAATTTCTCTGTTGCCATGTACTACTCATCGTCTCAGTGCTTATTTCTGATAATTATTTACAATATCTCAGATCGGTCATGTACTCCCATTTCTGTTCTGTCATCGGCAGACTAAAACCATAGCACTCACATGTAGCCACTCAAATGCTTTTTGATTCTGACAGGACATTTTGGTAAACAAAACTCCACCACTATTAATTTTTGTTTCTAAAAATGCTCTGTTGAAAGAATTAGGGGGTACTAATTAACTGCTTCACACTTGTCCCACTGTCAGGCTAAAAACTGAACTCAGCACTCAGTGAAAAATTTGCAGCGTACACACCTCCAAAGATCAAATATTTCAATCGAGTTGCTGTGACATTGCACAAAACTGTTGAATTTTGCAAGCAGCTGCTCTCTTCCTAATGGTTAATAATATGGTTATGTGGGGTTCGTCTTCATTAGACCTCTTAGGCCAATCGTGGAAAGATGCCAGTAACATACAAGCTTCAATCCTCTTTGGGGTTGGACAGCTGTTTCCTCATGTAAACCTCTGTTTGAATGGGGGAAGGCTTTTAGTGTCAGCAATGATTTTTTTTACATTATAAGGTTGAAAGTTTAAGCCAACCAGACAGTCAGACTTTGAAAAGAAATGTGTTGCACAGAGGCAGTCACAGTTGAGCAGGAGGGCATGCATGGGGCTTAAATAGCTGACGTGAGGAGCAGCTATCAATGTAAGATGAAGCAAATAATAATTCAGTCACTCAGTATCCCTCAATGAAGCTTTTTCTTTGAAAAACTGTTCTGTGTGCTTTGCTCCTGGCCGATGTGCCTGTGTGCAGGTGGCAGGTCTGACATATTAAACAATTTGTGGGAATCAGAACTTTGCACTAGCAGGTGGTCAAATTATACTAATTAGTAAGAATTCAGTTTTGTCCCAAATTTTCTGCCATGTATGTGTGCAAAAGCTTTATGTGTGGCAGAACAATTGAGTCTTTGCTGACAGTGACTGGGGAGAAGGAAAACAAAGCATTGGAAATCCATGGTCCTTACATGTATTGCTGCATCAGGTGGACATGCGGATAGGCAGCCACTGCGGCACTGCTGTTGGGCGGTAAATGGTCTACATGATAACATGGCAACTTTTCCATGGGCCCAGGCCCTGCGGTTGAAGGGTAGAGCAAGACAAAACATGAAAGTGTAGCCAAAAATAGTTGAGAAAGGGAGTCATGGAGAGGAATCTGATGTTTGACAGTAAGTTTGGACCATTTAGCTTTAAGGCTTGAACCTCAGTGAGCCTGAGGCAGGGCAGGAGCCCATGAACTTTGCAGAGTGTAGGAGGAGAGAGCCCAGGACAAAGGCAGCTTGGTTTCACAGTCCAATCAAAAAAGAAGTAATGCCAGTGGGGTTCCCTTACTGTAAATGTCCTGTAGGAGGTGGATGTACAGTCTACACACTGCTCTGAGGGATAGTAAACACACACTTCCTAACTTCTGAGTAGGTGTATGGGCCACCAGGCTCCAAGGCACTCTTATTTTTTTTTCCTCTTTCAATTTATCACTCTAAATAAATAATGAAACATCAATTGAAACAGCAACTGTAACCCAGGTATTCTATTTTCTAAGTAAATTTCTTGATAATCAGCATTGTTTTGCTTATCTCCCCCTCTTGCTTCTTCTTCCAGTGACTATTATTTTGTTGAAAATATAAGGGCCTGAAGGAAGGGTTTGCAAGCTACTGTCTTTCCTAGCAGTCAGAGTAGTCAGGTGAGAGCTGGGGTAGCTTAGTTCATACTGAGCATTTGCCCAAAAATGTTGCCCCAGCCTCTGCCCAGGCTACTGGAGAGCTGCTGCTGAGCATGGGGGGAGGAGAGAGGACTCTGAGACATAGGTGGAAGGAGAAGCATCTGGAAGGAGAGATTTCAATGAAATGCAGAGACAGTAGGAATAGAGAGAAGAATGAATAGAAACCCTTCCATGTGGCTATGGAGGGTCACTGGGTGAAGCTGAAATACAGCGTGAAATACGGAGTGAGAGCAGGGGTGAGCTATGGAGTGAATTAGATAAAAGCAAGTTAATGCCATGGTTGTAAGCCAGATTCTGATGCAATCAGTCCTCAGTTATGACAAAAAGTCCTAACTCCACCCAAAGCTGCAATAAAAAAAAAGAGTACAAAACTGTCAGTCCCAAACCTTGAAGCGAGCCAGCCGAGTTAGTGGCACTCCTTGCTTACCCTGAATGCCTTGCACTAGTGAGTACTTACAGCTTGATCTTCCAAACAACAATAAGATATGTTAACAAGATAAAAACTTGGAAGGCCATGATCCCTCAGAAAATAAAACAATCCCATCCTGCAAGGGGTAGAGAAAGAAACCTTGCCTTCCTTCCTTTTTTTTTTTTTTTTTTCCCATAGCTTACTGTTAGATGTTCTGCTTGGTGATAAAGATGTGTTTCAGTCTGCCCAACACTTTAAATGTCTCTCCCATTAGAACTGATTAGAATCAAAGTGGTTTGTCCTCTTATGTTAGAAGCACTGGAAATCATTCCTCAGCCACAGCAACAATTTCCAGGATAGCGGTGGTCATATATTTAAGAACTGAAGTTCATGTTAAATTGAATGTAGTGGATGGAAAAACAGATTAATGCAGATGGAAGAAATTAGCCAGTGAATTAAAAAAAAAAAAATAGGGTCACAGTCTATAGTCTGGCAAATCGTAGGGCTTTTTTTAAAACCTGCTATTCGTAAGGAGCTCAAGTGATTTACTCTCTGAAGTACAGAAAAAGCTGATAAATGAGTCACCAAAACGCTTACAGACAGTGACCAAGCAAGCAATTCTCTGCTTGATAGGTACTAACAGGAGCAACCTGCAATAATTGTGCTAATGGACCAGCAGAAGACAGAGACCACGCAGAGCTCTGTCCACAGCAGGTCAGAGCTAAGTCAAGGACAGCACAGTGAGCTGGAGCCAGGTCTGTCAGAACTGGGTAGGTTCAAAATTAATGCACTTGGGTTTCTTTTTTTTTCCTTTGCACATGCTTTATGTGATTTCTTTCAGGCAGGGTGAGATAGAAAACGGATTGGCAGTTACAGCAACTCACAGTTTTCAGAAGTGCAGCAGAATATACTGACTCAGTACTGTCTGTGAATTAGCATCATTCAGAAGCAGCTGTGAAAAGCTGAAGGTTTTGCTCACACTTTCTGAAGTACTCCCTTTTCCATGCTAGTCGGTAAGGACAGTAGACATAGTCCATCTGCCATTCACTCCCTGGTATCCTTGAGCAGAGTTTTTGTAAGGGCTCCCTTGCCTAAAGTGAAGCTCTGACAATGGTGGAGTGTGAAAGCATTTCTCTCAGACGGCCATGCTGGCAGTTGAACTGGTATGTCTGGCAGGGCATTGCACTTGCTGTTTGAGGAGGAAGCGCTATGCTATTGATGAATTTATTGTAAGAAGTCTAATCCTGGATTAATACAATACTTCTTTGAATAGGATAGGTAAATATTTTGCAGTGACTTCTCCATTCACCTTTGTGGTCTTATGTAGTTTATTTTCTCTGCTGCTTAGAAAATACAAAAGTAAAAGCAGCTTCAAACATTCTTTTGTCTCTGACCTTTCCAGGAGTGATAGGAGCAACTCCATCACCTCAGCCACGTCAATGACGTGAGCTGCAATCCTCTTTAGGAGTTTATTGACAGCTGGTTCATCATGTAAACCCCTTAGACTGAAAAGCATGAACCTGAATTTAGTGAATCTGTCTGATAAAAGAAACGGTAAACCCAGAATGGAGGGTAACAAGGAATGCACTTCTGTTTTCTCAGATGTGTCTTCAATTTTGTAAGCTAAAACATCAGGGCTATGTCATAATGTTGTATAAATATTTGCAGTTTTGTTGCATCCATTGACAGCACGTAGCTGCTTTGCCAAGATGCCCTGTGTACTGTACAGAGTGCCTCCCGGTGCTTTCCAGAGCAGGCCAACAAGAACAAATGCTCTACACAGATGTGGCACAATGGAATTTGTGCATTTTAAACTTTTTTGGCTTATGTCTACTTGGTGTATTGTAGTCTGTACCCAAAACTGAGCTAAGCCAGAACTATAAGGAATACTGGTGTTTCAGACTAAAAATTTTGAACATCAGCATGTGGAAAACTATTGCTTTTAACCACAAATAAAATGGCAACAAGCACCCATTACAAATCTGTTCATAATTGTATAACAGTATTGAAGAGGATTGTATGGCCAGAAATATTCCTACTAACCTATTTTGACAGAGGACAGACTATCCTTGGCAAAAAAGAATGATAGATTGTCATAAGGATTTGTATGTATGGGTACCATGCTAATCACAATTTTGAACCTATAGGTCTGTCAACAAAAGTTGAAAAAGCTCCATTGATGTCATTAGACCTGTCATGCTTTCCTTCAGCTGGAAATCTGGTGTTTGTGAGGCAGAACACACAAGAGCTCCACACCAAAAGCAGGCAACAAATGTACCTATTTATTTACAATTTAGAGTAGGGCTAATCATTTAATTTTCTTGATATGTCAATCCAACAAATGTTTTAGGCTCAAGCGGACAGGATGGAGAAAAGAGAATTCTGGCTCTTCATACTTGTTAAACAATGTATGAGTCTGGGGAGATTTAGGTCATACATATAATGCTTTGAGATTATCAAATTTAAGTGTTGACATGAGCTTCCTTATATGTAATGGAATTCATTTACTTGTATGCAGAATTAGTCATCAGGATCCTACCCGTGCTGCATATGAATCTTCAGGGACAAGGTCTTCATGGTATCATGGTCTACACCGCATTTAGTCTTCATTAACAAAAAAGTTGCAAGTAGGAGCATACCTTGTTCTGTTGAGGTTACAGCGTTTGGTTATCGACCAAAATAAATTAACATATAAACTGGAATAACACCGCAGAGCTGAGACTCTAACCATACCTCTTGCACTGAAGAACAAATGTTGATGGGGTCCATCCTTCCTTTCTAAATCAATGGCCTTTTTAAAATTTAATATGTTTATATGCTTTTTTTTTAAGTTAAAATCTGTTCTTTTAGCTCTGCCATGTGTCATGATATGGAAGTGATGAGGATGAAGAAAAGGCTGTGAGGTACTTAATGCCTTCTTTGTCTCAGTCTTCAATAGTGAGACCAGTTGTTCTCTGGGTACCCAGTCCCCTGAGCTGGAAGACAGGCACGGGGAGCAGAATGAAACCCCCATAATTCAAGGGGAAATGGTTAGTGACCTGCTACATCACTTTTAGACACACACAAGTCTATGGGGCCAGATGGCATCCACCAAAGGGTACTGAGAGATCTGGCGGAAGTGCTACCAAGCTACTTCCAATCATTTATCAGCAGTCCTGGCTAACCAGGGAGGTCTTAGTTGACTGGAAGTTAGCAAATGTGACACCCATCTACAAAAAGGGCTGGAAGAACTTGTGGAACTGGGGAAGAATCTGGGGAACTACAGGCCTGTCAGTCTGATCTCGGTGCCAGTGAATGTTGCCAGTGATCTCGGAGCAGATCATCTTGAGTGCCATCACACGGCACATGCAGGACAACCAGGTGATCAGGCCCAGTCAGCACGGGTTTATGAAAGGCAAGTCCTGCTTGACCAACCTAATCTCCTATGACAAGATGACCTGCTTAGTGGATGAGGGGAAGGCTGTGGATGTGGTCTACCTGGACTTTAGTAAAGCCTTTGACACTGTGTCCCACAGCATTCTCCTAGGGAAACTGGCTGCTCATGGCTTGGACGGGTGTAGTCATCGCTGGGTAAAAAACTATCTGGATGGCCGGGCCCAAAGAGTTGTGGTGAATGGAGTTAAATCCAGTTGGTGGCCGGTCACGAGCGGTGTTCCCCAGGGCTCAGTTTTGGGGCCGGTCTTGTTTAACATCTTTATCAATGATCTGGACGAGGGGATCGAGTGCACCCTCAGTAAGTTTGCAGATGACACCAAATTGGGTGGGAGTGTTGATCTGCCTGAGGGTAGGAAGGCTCTGCAGAGGGATCTGGACAGGCTGGATCAATGGGCCAAGGCCAACTGCATGAGGCTCACCAAGGCCAAGTGCCGGGTCCTGCACTTGGGTCACAACAACCCCACGCAACGCTACAGGCTTGGGTGGGGAAGAGTGGCTGGAAAGCTGCCCGGCGGAAAAGTACCTGGGGGTGCTGGTCAACATCCGGCTGAACATGAGCCAGCAGTGTGCCCAGATGGCCAAGATTTCACATTGCATAACCTTAAAATAGTCCAAAATTATTTTTTTCTCTGTGACAATGTGCTATGGACTTCTGCTTCTCATAGACATCTTTTTTGTTTATTTGTTTTTAGAACATTTTTTTGCAATTGTAACCTACTTTTAAGTGCCATGACTCAAATGTGATTCCATTTTTTGGGCTTTAAAGCTGTTATTTTTGTGTAGAGGAACAACCATTATTCTGTGTTGATTCTTGAGGTGCAGAAGAGCTACCTATACATTAACTTTTAAGAACGATGTCTGGTCATGGCCATTTTAGTGTCTCTCTCTTGTCTTTCTCTCTTTTTTGTTACTTTGCTTATTGCTCCACTGCCTAGAGTATCCACTTACCTTTCTTTTTCCTTTGCCTTTCCATATTGCCAGAGTATCCTTCAGTTTTCCTGCTATGTCACACTCTACTGATAATTTCTTTTTGCAAACTGCCTGTGCAGACTGTATTAAAAAGACATTTTTTAGTGCAGTGGCTGTTTATCTTGGCAACAGTTTCTGGAGTTTTTTTATTCAAAAGATATATGTGAGAAGCTGTGTTTTGTTAGTACTACACTTTATCCAACTTTCAGGCATCTGATGTGTGTTTTAGGCTTCTCTTTTTTGGAGGTGCTGTTGATTCAAGAGCATTCAATCTTTTTGATTCATTTCAATTTATAATCAAATAGCTGTGTAACTGCCTGGGCCAACACATAGCAAAAGACAAGCTTTGTTTTTTTTTTTTTATGAAAGGCCTGTTTTGTCATGCTTTTTAAAATGCTAACAGTGTTTTTGATTGAAAATTAATAGATTATTCAGATGCTATATCTGCCTGAAGAAACAAAACATTTGTAAACTTTCTTCTGTCTTTAACTGTTTGAATTATCTGTGCTCCATGGCATCTCTGCCAGGGTGAGACCAGTAACAGAGATCCTTTGTCTCAATTATTCTGCTTTTGGAGACAGTCATATCTGTCTTGCTTCTTTAATGGGGTTCATTTGTAAGGACCTCCCGGTTTTTTTGTCTGTCTCTTTGTATAACAGCTTGGAGCCTTCTGCCTTAATGAGGGGAAGACAACAGAAAGAAGCTGGTGACAATGGGCAGCTATGTCAGCACGGGGTTTCCCCTTTTCTGCAGATAATCTCTTGCTGAAGAATTAATTTTTTTTGAAGTCAGCAGCACTGACACTTTTCCTTTTCTCTTTTCTTTTTCTTTGGGAGCACAGAATGAGGTTTTATTTATGCAACCTTGTGTCTGGATGGCCAGAAATTTTCCTGTGTATGCAAAGACTTATTAACCATACGGCTACTGAGCAGAATCCTACCTTTTTTTTTGGCGATCAATGTCCAGGATTTATTTAGCTTTGGGAGATGCTGATTTTTAGAACATACATAGCAAGTATTATGGCATTTCTCATCAAGACTATGTTATATCAGGATCAAGATGGAAGGAAATCACCTCTATGATTCTATGGAGTAACCAATGTGTCACTCTATATAGGGCCAAAGCGAACGCAGTGTCTGAGAAAAGACAGTCTGGCATCTGTATGACTGGGAGGGATGATGTGCATCATTGCTATCAAGAAATATGATGTATAGTTAAACTTTGTTGCCAGAACAAAGCCATCTGCCATGTAGGAAAAGGAATTTCCTCCTGAACCCTGAGAGACATGATTTTGTTTTGTTGACTTTTCAGTGCACAGGAGTATGTTCTTACCTGGAGAAGGATTACAGCTTGAATCAGGAGGAAGGGAAGCTGAAATGGCATCCTTATTCTTTGTTTTTGTGATCAGTTTCCCCACCTGGGGGGAGACTTGCCAAATATAATTTGCATGCTACTCTGCATGAGACAAAGGAATTCTCAGTTTCTTTGGAACGCATTATTTATAATCCATGGGTTTTTTGGTTTTTTTTTCTTCCTTTCTTTTTATTTGAGAATCTAAGTTGAATGTGTTTATGGACTCAGATCTTGTGTTTCAAATTGGCACTGTGTTTCAAATTTCTCCCACTGGCACTGAATCAAAAATCTGTGTTTTAAAACTGCTTGTTAACATAAATCAGATATAGCTCCTTCTCTGACAATGTAGCCTTCAGGTACCTATAGATATCTGAGGCCTTTCGAGGCAGAAAAAAAGATATCTGGTAGGAAAACAGAACCCAACACTGTAGAATGAGTTTCCTGAGGCTTGGAAACTGCATATATTAAGATGTTACAGTGATCTTAGTGAAGGGCTATTGAAGGGAAGAGCATCATCTTTGTGAGATAAAACTGCGTAGATTCTTGAATGGTTTCACTGAATATTCTCCAAATGTGAGAGCAAATATTGTATTATTATCAGCTACCTTTCAGTGCTTTAAAATATTTTTGTCTCTGAAATAACTTGAGGTGGAACGCAATGACCAGTGATATGGATTTACTCTGTATTGGAAGTTACTTGTTAGGAAGTTATGAGGAAATCATGTTTAGAAGGATTTGTTCATAGTTATTTTTATTCCTGATCAATACCGAATAACTTTTTTGGTGAAAATTCTTCTGTACTAAAAAGAGGTTTCATCTAAAAGCACATAAAAAGTACATGAAAAAAGTACTTTTTGGTACACTGTAACATAGACATTGTTCGTGTGAGGCTTATACATTATTTAGTGAAGAACTCTTTCTGTTATCTCAAAGATAATTCTCCAAGTTCCTTGTATAGTCAACATGAGAGATGGGGAGAATGAAAATGATTTGAAGAGGTCTCTCTCTTGCCAGTGACTGTAACTATCCTGGACCAGAGTTTTAGATGGCAAAAGTTGTATGAATAAGCTCAGTGTCTTATGCTCAGCCAGAATCTGAAAAGGAAATCTTAGTACCTACATTATAATTAAAATAATGAAAAAATTAAATATAATGGAAGGACTTCCATTATAGTGAAAAAATATCCATTATTTTATCAACTTAATAGTGTTATTTCAATATATGATAGTTATATCTCCCCCTACAAATTATTTATCTTAAAATTTTACTGCTGTTTCTTCTCTGCCTAATCTGAGTACTATGTCTCATGCCCTAGCTTTGGAGAGAATTTTAGCATTTTTGCTGGGTCCAGTCCACTGAGATCAGGACTTACATAAAGGCCATATAAGTTGTCCTAGTAATATTGCAATACCTTATGAGAACCTGACTATTTACCAGATATGAGGGTTCTTGAACTTGCCTTGTTTCATTTTCTTATGGCCAAAGGACAAAACGCAACTCCCAGAAAGCTTACAATAGTTGGGATCCATCATGTGCTTTTTTAAAACAAAGTTTAATTTGATGACAAGTTAAATTTTTTAAGCCCTGCGGTGGCCTGCTGCTTGCCTTTATCTCCTCTCTCTAACACCTCTCCAGGCACAGAAGCCAGTCACATTTTTTCACGTTGTTACTGAGCTTTTCTGTATGTCTGTCTGGGTTTTTTTTTTTTAACTCTAAGCAATGGAGACACTTTGTTTTTAGTGACAAAGGTTTTTTTTTCTCTAAAAGTTGCAGATATGAATAATGTTACCTCCAAATTATTGGAATGAAACATGTGGAACTTTTAAATAAATGTTTAAAAAAGAAGAAAAATAGCTTCTTCATTATTTCATCTTTAAGTATAGCTCACTAATTACTCTTTTCAATCTCCAAACTGAGGTGAGTGACATAAGAGTATATTATAGGACTATGCAAGGCCAGAAGCATAATTAAGTGCGACAGCCTGTCAATACATCGCTTGGATTAAGGAAGATTGTATCAAAATAATCCCATCTCATCATCATGTAGGAAAGTGTTCCTTCATCTGGGAAGTGGGCAATGGTCTTCTTTTAATAGTGTTTCCTTTTCTTGTATCATCCTTAAATTCAGGTAGTCTGAAAGTGAATCTTCATACTTCAACATATATTCCCCCAAACCTTTGAGACTACAACATCATATCACTGCAATGCTTGAAGAATAACTTTCTCTAGGGATGGTCACATCATCCAGTTTCTCAGACCTTTCTTTCTGTTCGTGTTTCCATCATCCCTGTGCCCCATATTGCATCTTTAAGAGAGTCTGGTCAGATATAAAGTTAAAACATAAAGTTGTCACCACTTCCTTAACTTTTGAGATTCTTGGAATTGCCTCACAGACTACAAAAAAATTGTGACCTCCCACTTTATTTGTCATAAATTCAGTTAGCATCAGAGTAGGTTAAGCCTAAAGCCCATCGTGAATGCCAAAGAGAAATGCTGGCATTGAAAAGCCAGACTTGCAGAATATGTTGAAGTATTGCAAGTGCAGCCATGCTTAAAGTGTTGCTGATAAATTGCCTCCCTATAACAGATTCATTTTTCAGTATGCCCTCCGGCATTTGAGAATAATACCTCTTAACAGGTTATCTGTGTAATCCATAGAGAAACTGGGGTTTTGGAATTTGGACCACTGCTAATTCCGGCTACTGCTGCCTATTTCAGATTTGCAGCTTGCTGGCAGCCACCAACAGCTAAACTGTTTTGGCAGTACCTGTTCCTGAAGTGTATTTTCTCCTTCAGACTGTCTGGAGTTTTTGCATGCTCTCTCCTGTAGCTTTCCAATTTTCTTTGCTGAAGCAGAAAATGGAGAGGAGGAAACAGCAGCTATGCTTTCTTAGTGCAACTTCTCAGTCTTTCAAAGGGTAGGCTTTTTGGACCTACCCCATCACTATGGCCCTGCAGGGTAGTCATGAGGCTCTGGTCTGTCTCCAGTCCCTGTCCCATCCCTGCTCCCTTGCTGGGTGCTGTAAGACGGGCCCTGGTCGAGGAGGGCATGGCCCTGCTAGACTCACAACCACCCTCTGCTCCTGGCTCCCTCCCATTGAGCAGCCAGCCCTCATGGCGCCCTGACACAGTGTCCTGGTTTCGGTGGGGATAGAGTTAAATTTCTTCCTAGTGCTATGTTTTGGATTTAGTATGAGAAGAATGTTGATAACACACTAATGTTTTTAGTTGTTGCTAGGTAATCTACTACTCAAGGACTTTTCAGCTTCCCATGCTCTGCCAGGTGCACAAGAGACTGGGAGGGAGCATAGCCGTGACAGCCAGCCCAGCTGGCCAACGGGGTATTCCATACCATGTGATGTCATGCTCAGTATATGAATGGGGGGGGTATCCAGAAAGCAGTGATTGTCTTGGCCATTTTCTAGGCGGGTGGTGAGCAATTGCATTTTGCATCACTCATTTTGTATATTGTATCATTATTGTGTTATTATCATTGTTATTATTATTATTCCTTCCTTTTCTGTTCTAGTAAACTGCCTTTATCTCAATCCATGATTTTTTTTTTCCCGATTGTCTCCCCTTCCCACTGAGGAGGGGGAGTGAGCGAGCGGCTGTGTGATGTTTGGCTGCCTGCCGGGTTAAACCACTACAACAGGAATGAAAAATGTGTGGAGAACAGCTTAATCCTCTTAGGCAGAGTCAGAGGAGCTTCAGGGCAGCTTAAGGATTAAGTACTTTCTTTTAACTTCATCCACTGAAGTGGGGTCCTGGTGTGTCTAAGTTGTTAACCATGTCCTGATGTCTTCTTGATGGAGACTTCCCCTGACAGAGGCAGGCAAAGACTCTTGAGGAAAAGGAGCTACCAAGTCCTGCAGGTATCTGAAAATTTAATTTTTCAGGGAAGTACAATAACCCTACAAAGCCTGATTTGATTTTAAAAAAAGGAAATACAGGAAGCACTCTACTTTCCAAGCTATTTCTGAACTGAAAATTGCCCTACTTCTTAAAATAGCAGAATATTGCATAAATGAAGGAGGAGAGACTACTACCACATGCTCTTGCAGGACACATTCACTCTCCAAATTCAGCAGAAGTGAATGAACCAAGCACATTGTGTATGTCCTATACAAGGAACCATTTCTGTCTTGGAAAAGCTTTGCACACAATTCTTAAGCATGTTCTTATTTTGCCTAGGGTCTTGTCATGGCAGATGCTTCTCAATATGAGACCTGCCAGTTGGCTGTGCCTCTTGCAGGTAGTGCCAGAACTGCAGTCCTCTGGGGAATCCTGTACAGTCCTGACTAACAGAAAATTAGGAAAGTCAAAGAGAAAATGAGTCTGTATTAAGTAATGCTTTCATTGTTAAATTTTTCTGACATCTTAATGGTGCATGCTTTTAAAGGGTCTAGAGGTTATTTGCTGATTTAGTTGAAGCTACGTAAAGCAGTCATCAGAAAGCATCTGGAGCCTGTTTAGAGGTGTCAGCTCTGGAGGCTTTGATCCTTCCCTTGACTCTTGGTGTATATCACTTGACCATACTTCATTTGTGATGGGTAGTCATAACAGTTCCCCCATGGCATGCTACCACTGAGGAGAAAACATGACGGCGGGTTGTGTCTCTGTTTTGGCACATATATATCATGATGTTGACAGATGCATGTACACAGCTGCTTAGTACACAGTCAATGTTTAAAAGCTGAATGCTATGATGTTGGTCAGCACAGCTTGTACCATGTAACCATTTTCCAAAAGTGGACTTTATCAGAAACTGATAAATACCAAATCTGGTGTAAGAATGTGTTTCAAGTGCAGTCAAAAACAGGTGTGGGGTTTTTTTGTGGTTTGTTTGTTTGTTTGTTTTTGTAAAAACCTCTCTGTTTTTCAATTTATTTCTGCATTGTTCTTGTTTACAGTTATGATAAGAGTAATTAGTTCAGTACAGATGATTTGTATAAGTGTTCTCTAGTCAGGGAAGATGGTGCTTCTGAAATTAGGCTTTAGCCTATAAGAATGTAGAAATGATAAATTAAAGTCTTACAGTTGTTATTAGTCTCCTGCATGATTAATTATCTCTCATATTCTTACTCAGGCCTTCTTCTCCACTAGGAAAATTTGCTTAGATTTTTATTGTATTTGTTATAATCTCTTGGCTCAGTAGTATTCCTGGGCTTTTGTTTAAGAGACAACCTCACACTTAAATGGTTTTGGTGATTGCTAACTCAGGGAAGCACGCTAACTTTTCTTTTTCCTGAAGAGATTCTGCTTTTAATGTTTTATATAGTGAAATTTCCAATAAGTTATGTTCAAAACTGTTGATGTTCTTGCACAATATATATGCTTCCATATTCACCTCTTCTTCAATTCTGACTAAATCCTTTCTGTAGAAGTGAGAATTATTGCTTTCTGTTGTCATAGAAATAGCTCTTTTACTGATAGTTGCGTGCACGACTTAGCGTATGGCAGATGAAGCATTAATTTAGCTGATGTTTAAAATGTATGCTTTTTATTATAGGGAGTGAAAACCTAATGCATTGTATGGCATGATTAATCTTTTCAATATAAGGCTAAATAATAGGTTCCAGCCAAACCTAGTCATTGTTTTAAGTGTCTGCCAGCTAACTAGGATGAGTATGGTCTTTTTCTTCCCCACATTCCTGTAGGATGCTTGCTTCTTTTGGTGTCCTCTGCTGTAGTGTATTCGGGATTGAAAAGTTGCTTATTGCTGAACAACAGTTCCTACCACAAAGTCTTCCTTTTCCTTTTGTTTAAAGCGGCATGTGTAAACACATTAGGAAATGCCTGAAGATGTGGTCAGGGGGCAGGTCTGGTGCTCAATGGCAAAAATTGAGTTCTCTCTTTGGACTTCATCCAAAGTCCCCTGAAGACTTTCGAAGTTATCACCTGCAGGTAATGGAAGATAGCGGCGTATTGTAGGTGGAACCTGCAGCAGTCTTCAGCCACCAACTCAGAATAACATCTGAGGAGTCATCAGCCCATCAGTGGGAGCAACTGGAGTCTCTCACATCTCTTCCTTTCCTCTCCTGCTCTCCCTGTACCTCTCCACGTGGCCAGGAGGGCAAGAGAAGCCTGCTTCTCCTTAAACTGCCCAAATGAGTGTAGGAGATTGAAGATCATATCTCTGCTGTACAGCTGTAGAGAAGTACAAATTGCCACCAAAAAAGTGTGAACCTTGCTCATGTGTGGGAGCAGTGGCACAGCCACAGATTGTGGGGGCTTCTGCAATAGATGCCCAGGGCTTGCATTTGGACCCCTGTATTTTTTAATGCTGTGGGTGAGATCATTCTCCAGCTGCTGTCAGGCAGCTGGAGCTTCATCTGGGGGCACCTCCATGACTTGGCAGAACCTGCTGTATCATCTAGGGTGTGGAGAGCCCTCCTACAACACTGATTCCTCTTCTGGGTTACTATGGAGACGGTCAGAAATTGTAATTGCTTGAAAGATTAGCAATGGGAAACTGGGACTTTGACTGCAAGTAACCAGCTCAGAAAACACACACCTTTGTCAGAACAAACCTATACACCTCCAGAGAGAGCCAAAATCTGTATATATGACAGTCACAGCAGTAGCCAAGTGGTTAAGAACACAACCATCTGTTTGAAAGGTTTCTCTTAATTAAAAAAATATGCCCAGCTGTAGCAAATGTGGTTGTACAGGAGGTGGGACATGCTCTTCTTTTTCTGGTGTCGGTTCTACATGGATCTTTCCATATGAGTGGTACCTTGTAAGTCTTTGAAGAAGTCCTTGTCAAATACTTCTTTCCATAGCTTTTTGTTTTAATTTTCTCCCATCACTTTTGAATGAAAGGGAAATAAGAATGCTAATTTGTTGTGTGAAGATCTATGTGCATATCTACATATAAATGTATACATGTGTAGAGGAATTATTTCATGAGTCTTCTCATATTTCATGTGTAAAATGCTAATGATTTTTGAGTCTGAATCATGAGAGAAGAATACTGGACACAACTGGTGTCTGGCTTACC
This sequence comes from Oceanodroma leucorhoa, assembly GCA_030449065.1. Lineage (NCBI taxonomy): Eukaryota > Metazoa > Chordata > Aves > Procellariiformes > Oceanodroma > Oceanodroma leucorhoa. The sequence goes on from JASVER010000062.1 coordinate 3,255,031, forward strand.
AGCTCCTCACGTAGTATAAATTCAGACCAATTTTTCTGATGCTATGAATGGGTCTGTCCACAATAGGCTAATGAGCTGACCTGGTCATTAGCTCCTTGGTAATGTGGCTGAATTGCTCAGCAGAGATAGGTTGCACTCCATTCTAGCATGTAGGTATAACCAAAGTTTCTAGCTCTTTTGATGGAGAAGAAACACTCAAAGTGTAAGCTGATCCTAGGTTTTGAAATGTGTCACACTGATATTTTTCCCTTATTTACACAGTGTCGTAATTGCCAGCCACTTGCAGGGTTGAGGAACACCAAGAATGATGCTGAGAGGGTTTTTGAGCACTGCAAACTTGCTCCTTTAGTAACAGGGGGTCTTTGGACCTTCCTAGGTTTTGCTTGCAGATGATCTCTGTTATCTTTTGATGAAGTGGATGACCAAATCGCACCAATAGTGTCTCTGCAGAAGTATGAGAGGCACAGAGGTGCTTGCATTAGGCTCTCCATTCAGGGGTGACTTTCATTTTTATAATTCATGCTATTTTTTCATGATGTTTTTCCAACTTTTCCTTCTAGAGCTTTCAGCCTTCAAGATTCTTTTATGCCCTAATTAGCTTTATTGTTTATATTACTCTCATTCTCTAATTAGAGTAATCACATCACAGGGGAGTTGAGGCTCTTCTGCTTTTCTCTAATTATTTTTGTTTTGTCAAGCCTGGCTGTTTCCTGCTGCTTATTCTTGTCCATGTGTTTTTACTCTCTGCAAATTGATGTTGCCATGTGCTAATTGTTTTCACTTTATCTGAAGACCTTTTCCGTTTTTACTGTATTGGCCATTCTTGGCAATCTGTGAAGCTCTACAGTTCCATTTAAAAGTGGCAGGACCTATACCAGCAAGTGAGGATAACAAATGTGCAAAAGGAAAGTGAAGGTGATGTCTTTAACTAGTCTTCTGGATCCTTCACTTCAGGTTTTGTCATTTAAGCCACCTTCCACCAAACCTTTTTCCTCTTTCTGGTTGCTACTGCTGTGGTTGCTTTGCCCTTCAGCACTCCTTGCAGACTGGTGACTCACTTACAGTAGTGGTGAAGACTTGCTGAGGTTGGAAACTGTCAGTAGGTATATGTATGCCTATGTAACACAAAGCAGTGTTGGTATCAACCTCTAACAATTAGAAGAAAATGGAATTTTTTGCAGAAAGTTTTCTGGTTACTAATCTCAGATTTTGCACATGTCCTAGGAGGAAAAGAAGAAAAATAAGTGTGGAAATGTTAATGGTGTGCACCATTGTTAATGTGAGGTTAGATCAGGACAGCATATAGTATATCTTATTTGGAGCCTTTTTTATGGAACAAGTGGCATCATTTTGTTTAACAGCAGAAACAGCTAATTGGTCTTTGCATGAGTTAAATTTCTGAATGTACAAGTTCAAGGTCCACCACCTGAATTTTTATTAAAATTGTCCCGTTTGGATGCAAACTTTGAATGTAGTGGGATGCTGGGATTAGCCAGGAGCATATCAGTAGTGCTCAGTGAGCACACATTTAAAGTCCTGATAGTGTTTTTGCTCTCCTTATGGATTCTATTTTGTAAAAGCTCTAGGTAATCTTTTGCATCTAAGACTATGATAAGATTAAAATAGCACTTGCTTCAAAATACCAGAATTTCTCCACTTAAACTTGTTGTGTGAATGATATTCTCCTATTTAAAAAAGGAAGCACTTCGATAGCTTCAGAGTATGCAATCATCTCTTCACAGATTTTCTGTCAGTGCAATGTAGCACCTGAATTGTAATCTGCCCAACATTGACCCGAGGTACTGGATAATTCAGTCTATCTATCTAACTCGTTCATTCTCTTCTGCCGAGACTGCAAATACGGTGCTTACAGCAGAGTTTGAATGAGCATTGTGGCCACTCAAGGCTGAAATAGCCATATCCAGATGCTCCACACCTAGCATGGCTTCTGAATGATAACACTACTAAACAAGCAAGCTGAAGCATTAACTGGAGATTTTAATTTTGCAAAGTCTGAGTTCACACATACCTTTACAAATTGCAAGAAATTCCACTGTCTTCCATTGTGTTATAAAGTTAAATACACAGATTCTTCTTTTTGGACTAGCCTTATATTTAGAAGATTAATTAGCAGTCACCTTTGTAGATTTATTTACTTGTATATGATTTTATAATTTCTTTCCCTCCACAGTCCAGCAATAGCAGAAGATAGGTTTCCTCTAAGTGTCTCTGGGAGTAATGAGATCTGCATATTGACTGTATGTCAGCAGATTTCTTCAGGAATTTCTGGTCGTGGGTGTCTGCAGTTTTGAATGGAATAAATCTGAGCGTGTCTGAATAATGGTCATTTTGATGGGAAATGTCTCTGGAAGAGCCAGGTCTTTGGGAGTGCTCTAAAATGGCTCAATTATTTAATCTCTCCCAGAAGCCTGCCCCAAAGCTAGGCCCCTGTGATTGTGCTTGAGTCTCTTCAGCTGTTTCTTAAGCTTTGGGGTTTATATTTTAGCAAAAGGCTTCTTAACAATGCTAAGCTGCAATATGGCAAGAGTTAGCTTATTCTCTGTTAATTATCTGCAGCACCAGGACTAAGACTTGATAGAAACAGTTTGGAATGGATTGTGCTGCGGGAACGAAGTACTTGTACTTCAGATAAAGCTTTCTTTCTTAATACGAAGGGTGCTGAGGTTGTTGTAGGGATTAGTAGATTTCTGGTAATCCATGTCTCAAATGACATTTATGGGACAAAAATTATCCTATTATTTTATGTTTTATGAAGTATATTAATGTGAACTTATATGAATATATGTAATTATTTGCCTTAAGAAATTTGTCTCACTAATATTACCATGCAGTTGTTCCACTGTAAATTTGGGTGTCTAAAATATAAGCATGTGAGTGTGAGTTAGGTGTCTATTGCTCTTCTGGCATTCAGACAGAAATTAATTGACTATTTGAGATGCTACTTTTAGGATAAGATAAATTTCTTTTATTTTATGTAGTAGAGTCCCCCATGACTATAAGGAAGTAACTACCATGACTAGTTCAAACTTAATGAAAACCTTAATTTAGGTGAATACCATTCTGAAAGAATATTTAACTAGTTAGATGCACTTGTAGCAAAATATTCTGTAGAACTGTAGTGAATCATTGTACTGCAGACTTACTGTTCTTTTTTTTCTCTCTCCAAAGATATCACTTCAATTTTTCCAAATTATTCAGCTCAAGGTCAAAAAACACTGTCTTTACAGAGAAGACACCACTACTGAAGGTTTCCTCAGAGGAAAATGGGTGAGTTACTTTCGTTTTACTAAAAATATTTTTTTCCTAAGCTCTCTTCTATTTAATTGTGCATGGTTCGTTCTTATATCCTGACACCAAACCTGCTGGGAAATAAAGTGAATGGCAGGGGTTGTGAGCAGAGAATTGCTCCGGAGGAGCCTGAGTGGAAAGAAGGGGCTGTAAATGGGTAAGGGAAAGATGTAAGGTCTGAGGTCAGAGCGACTAGAAAGCCCTAAGGATAGGCAAAGGCAGGTGGTGTGCTCTCATTTCCTCCATATGGTGTTACATCAGGTGCACTGGAAGACACAGCAGAGCTATGGGCAGGGTCCTTATAGGGGGTTTACACACCAAATCCTGAGGCACATCTGCCTGGCGCATCAGAGAGGTGGTTCTCCCAGGTGAACCTAAATGTCACGGGGGTCTTTGTTTTTGCTCCCCAGTCTACCCAGCTGTGTCATCAAGGGGAGCTCAGTCTGTACTGAATAAATCTCTTTCTATGAATTTTTCCATTAAAATCTCTCACTGTGAACCTAAGGATATGTAAGGTCAGTTGCACCTACTATCTGTTGAAATAAACCACTGTTTTGTTTTATTATGTTTACTGAAAATGTGTGACAGGTTGCAGTGCATGGCTCTTCATAATCCAGGTTTTACCACAGATGATGATTCATGGGACAACAGCTCTGCAGAATTTGAGCAAAGGTTTCAACTGGGAAGTGAAATGACAAGTTTGTCCAAATCTACTTCTTCTGAGAAATACGAAATCTTGGACAACCTTCATGTCAAGTTCAATTTATCAAAGATGAGGTCTGAATTCAAACATTCATTTATTTCTTTTTCCATTCTTTTTTTTTTTTTTTTTTTTATTTCTGCAGGGACTAGTTTTTAAGTATAGATGTCCAGAAAATGTTTTATTTTCTGCAAATGAATAAAATAACACTCCATATTTAGGCCCTATCTTGCCATTGATGGTTTGTAAATAAACCCTGGTGAAATTGATTACAGACTCTACCTAATGATCAATACCCCCTTGTTCTTACAAGCATCTATCATAGCACCTATTCTAAATTTGTTAATAAATAGCTTCTATATTGCTTTTAATATTTCTTTGAAACCATTTCTTAAAAGCTCCTTGGTTGATTCCTCAGCTTTATTCCTCAATGTTTTGTTTTTTTTATGAAATACTTGACTTTAATTAAAATATGTATCTAACACAGTCTTTCTGTAGTCATTATAGTAGCTTTTCACATATACACAATGCAAAATCTAACTCTAAAAAAGAGCATTTTTCTATCTTTAAGTACATTAATATATTTCCCTCTTTACCTCAATGTAGTCTTTTACCTCATTTAGGCATGGAGGAAATTGAATCTGTTAATATATTAAAAGATACCAATGTGATAAGGGCTTAAACTCAAATTTTCTCAGGATATTTTTGCCTGAGATTTAACTAGCAAACCCTTTAATCTTGGATACTAATTCTCTCTGCCCCTTCCAGAATTTCAACACTTTTTACTAGTTTGGTCTGGACTCTGCTCTGCAAATTTGCATGCAGCCCAGCACTGCAAGTCCGCATCTCTGTGTTGATCTGCGGAGCCTTTCCAATGAGATTTCCGTGTATCTTTTCCCAATCTGTACGTTGTCTTAGCTCATCACCTCACAAATATTTTCCTCCTTTCATCGTGCATACGGTGTTGTGTGGAGTGCCACTCTCCTGCGCTGCTGCTGAACGAATGGAGCAGGAGAATTTCAAAGGCTGCAATTAGTGCAATACGAGCAGATGTGAAGAAGTTTGGCAGGCGTCTTCATGCTCACGGTAGCTTTCCATGGTATTTGATTGAGCAGGAGTGTAGAATCCATTGTTTCCAGTACAGTGTAAGTTCATAATCTGGGGAGTAGCGCATTTCTCCGGCAGAACTTCCCGTGAAATATTTTCATTGCTATAGTAGGGGTTGTACATATGGGGCCAGCTCCTTGGCTGTCGTAAATCAGCATAACTCCGCTGAGAAAATAAATGGAGCTAAACTGCCTGACGCCACATGCAGATCAGACTAATAATCATTTGGTCTAGAACAGGGGGTGAAATCCTTCATAGATTTATACTTCACGCATTTCCATCTGAAGTCAAAGAGGATTGCGCTGGAGGCATATATCAGTGCAGGATTTGGCACAGGGTTTGTACTTGCATCGCTGTGCCAGATTAGCATGGTAGGAAAAGACAGATTGCAAACCACAGGCGAGTCAAAGGCTGATCAATTCTCAACTGTAAGCTGTTAAAAGCGCTGCTTCCCTAATACAAAATGCCATGAAAACAAACAGATGGGAGGAAAAGAGCCTTCTAAGTTCTACATTTAACAAAATAATAATTTTCAAAAGCTTTTTTATTATATCTTGCCAGCTCCTTTAGATGAGCTTCTGTTATTTACAGACAAGCGGTTATGAATTTATAAAAGCTTAATTAATGCTTTGTGATTTCTTTTATGTCTTAAAATCAAGTTATTGCTGCTTCTTGTTTCAATAATAATTTTAATTATTATTATTAAAAATGATAATTTGGAAGTGCAAACAGAAAATATCAAGTACATTAAAACTAAACCAGTCTGGACTGGGCCTTAATAATTAATAACATAACAAATTCTCAAAAATACCAAAATAGAACTGTAATGTAGAGATGGGGAGAAGAGACAAGTAGGATAGAGGATACATGACTAAGCTTGCACTAGGTATTTTCCATGAATCACATAATATCAAAAGAAGTTATCAGTTGTGAGGTGCTGATAGTGGCTTTTGTTGTCATTCCTCTCTTTTCAAGCCTTTATTATCCTCTTCCCCCTCTCTGCTACCTTGTTTTTCATTAGAGCAGGGCTTGCCTGGCGTTTCTGGAAGAAGCCACCTAGCTGGCTTCCCCTCTTCCTCTCCCTTATCTAGATTTTTATACTGTGCAAAGGTCGCGTAAAGTCGCTACCACTTGTATTTCAGAGGATATTGTAGCCCCTTTGTACCAGTTTGTCTGTGGCAACATATTTTTATTAGCTGCTGGGTTTTTCTTCTGCCTGTTTGGAGAATTCTAAAGAGGAAGGGCTCTTTAGACAACAATGTTTCTAAAAAATGGGTCTCCAGTCACTCATGCTGTTTTCAGTCGATGAACTTGATTTAGGGACCTATTTCCACTGTGATTAAAAATTATTTCTGACCCTTTTCAGACTCCTCTGCTTTAATATTTTGTTCTATAGCACTTGTCAATGCAGCTATTTATGGCACTGTTCCCTTCTCAACTAATTGTTCTAATAACTTGTAATGTTTTCCTTCTTGCTTGTCATCAGGCTTAAATCAAACCTTACATTTGTCATTCTGTCAGAAAAGCAATGTTTGAATGTTTACTTTTGAAAAAATGAAATGAGAACATCAATGCCTTCAATTAATGAAAGGATGTAATAAGGGCAAATCATCAAAAAGAGTTCTGTAAATTAAGACATCTGTGTAACATACTGATGGGCAGCAAGAAAATAATTAGTTCAGAGTTGCCTTTTATGGTAAGATAAAAAAATGGTAATATGAAAGTGCTAAATCTTAAGATTCCTTGCTCGAGAGTATTTTCAACATCCACATTTTAATTTAGAGTTATTCTTGCTTAACACGCTCAGCAGTAAGCTCTGACACTTCAGAAAATTTGATGGCATCAAATCTCCAGAACTGGGCATTCCTTCAAAGGGCACAGATGTGCTATGGAAAAAAAAAATATCTAATTTTGCTAGTTGTTTTATCTAGAGATGCTCATGAAGTATATTTGGTTTAAAGAGACACTATTAAAACCAGGAGATTCTTAAAGCTTGTTCTCGTCTTCAAACTGTCTTTTCTGAATACGTTTCAGGACGTATATCAGAAGTCCAGTTTTGAGGACGTCATTCATGACACCACCCCTCTATGCAACAAGCTGTGCTTTCTGCTCGGCCTGCCACCTCCCTGCGGTGGCAATGCTCCTTTGCCTTCCTGGGAGAGACCAGGGCGAGCTGATGGGGCTCTGGGTCTGTTGGGGGCCAGCAGTAGCAGCAGAGAAGTGGCTCCAGGTCCCAGCACCAGCTCATGCTGCAGCCTGTGGGGTAAAACCTCCTCCCCATGCAATGAGACCTGGCTAGCAGCAGACCTGGGGCAGGAGGCCCTTATAGTCACCGAGGCTTCCCAAGCCCTGCTGACCCCATGTAGTGGTGTCCATACTCGGACACGGTATATTATCACCCATAAGTGCTCCCCATGATGCTTCTGAAATGTCAGAGCTATTAAGAGAACAGAAAATATTTGTTTTAAACTAGCCATATACTAAACACATGTTTCTTACATTTCAGATGCTGTCTAAAATTCCTAAAAGTTTCAGGCCTTTTTATCTTTGTAGTTGTCTGCTCTGTAAGTATTGAATTAGCAACCCTCCCCTGCCCCAATTCCTTAGAATTAGTTCAAAATGGTGTGTGATATTTGGACTTAGCTAATAAAAAAATGTCTCAAGGGTGAGGGCAAGATGGCAAAAAGTGGAAAATACTGTGCAGGGCCTTATGCCTAATCAGACCACTGTTTGGTGCACTAGCCACCACCCTAGACAATGTGGTAGCGTAGGCTGTTGAGTTTAAGGAGGCAGCTTAAACTCAAATTTAGATGTCCTTAATGGTTGCTTGTTGAATTTAGGATGAGTCTTTAGATACTGGCTAACATCTGGGGAATGTTCATAAGAAAAACCGTGCTGGGGAGGATGCACCAGCAATCACAGCGCTCCATGGTGTGAAAGGCAGAAGGCCACGAGGAGGTAAGCAGCTCCCTACTGGGGCTGCCAGAGTGCTGCCCTCTGCTATTGAAATCTTCAAAATCAGCAAAATCTTAGACTGCAAGACTTGAGAAACATTTCAAAAAGTTGGAGTTTATTCTTTTAGCTGCTGTGAGGAACCCTTTTTTGGCTAGCAGGGCTTCTGTATGAGAGACAAAATAGATGGCACTGTATTTCCTCAGATGTGAGTGTTGCTTTCCAGATAGATCCTTAAGATTACAACTTTGTCCTAAGAGACACTTGGATAAAATACATTGAATATGTGACTTTGGCAGTAAGTTTACAGAAGGAATATTAGTCATCCTTGTTAAGTATCTCAGGGCTGCTTTTCAGCTGTGTTGGAAACATACTTGAAAATACTGAAAGCAATATTACAATTTAATGTACAGTTTGAAAGAGTCTTATTTAAGTATTTGAGATAGGCTTAGCAGGTTTTTTTCAGTTTTTGTGTTATTAATGAATGTTTGGTTTTTATCCTTGCCCTAGATTTTATTTGGCATTTATCCAGATCAAGGTGTGTCCTGGCAGATGTTGGCTGTGTCACCTCTGGAAAGCTTCTGTATCCTTCTTTCATTGTAAAAAAAAAAATGGAACTGAAGTTTCATTCATAAACTGGTTGAATGCATGGGTGTTTTCTGTCTTATACCCTGAGAGGATTGGGTGTCCTCAGAGCCTGGGCTCCATGTAGAGATGTCCTTTGATGCAGGCCACAGTTGTGCTCCCTAGCCAAGTCATACTGAATGGCATCTGTCTGGGGCACCTTCTGGTGTCCATCCAGTCCTTGTGTCCGGTCTCTGCATGAAGCCAAGAGTGTGAAAGTGTGTTGCAGAACCAGTGGGATGAAGGCCCAGCAAATGGCTGGGACCATGGCTAGAGGATGTACCTGGCTGCAGCAACTGTACCCCAGGCCAGTTGTATACTGTCATATGTAACATATTTGTAGTGTATACTTGGACCATAATGCTACACAGTGAACTCCTTCAAAAGCAGGAAATGAGATGATTCACAGGTATGTTTCCAGAACAGCTTAGCCCAGCCGTATGTATGGCTTTGTGCATCTGTAGATATTTTTCAGTGGAGATGCAGATTCCTTTACAAATTTTCCATGCAAAATTGCTCGATAATAAATTTAAGTTCACAGATTGCCAAGAAACTCTTCAAAAGAAAAAGCAATAGAACAACCCAAAATAAAAACAATTAATCGCAGGTGAATGCAGACCTGAATGTAAAAAGTCTTTGAGAGATGAGCATTCAGTTAGTAAACAAACAAGAACTTTTGTAAATAATGTACATCTCTCGTTCCCACTACATTTCTGGTTTAATCAGTCTGGTCCCCAATCTGCTTGGCTCTTATTTCTCTAGTGTTAGAAGATGATTCACCTATAGATATATTTCACAAGCTCCTGGCAGATGTCTTGTTTTGAAAAGATGCAGTAGGATTTAATTTTTGAAATGCTGATTTTTTTTTTCTATTTATCTGGGCAGTTCCATAGCTTTGATCAGGGAAAGTCCATTTTAAATAGATTTGACTATTATTATTATTACTGTTGCCAATAATGACATTACATAACACAACAATGAGTAGGGTAAATGAGGAAGAAAAGGTTAGTGCTTGAGCACCATTTATAATGAAAAGTTGAGATTGCTTTTTGGAGGATAGCAAGTGAACATTTAGTAGGACCAGTGACAATTTCAACTGTGAAATCCCATCAGCATCCTGTTCACATCAATATTTTTGTCCTCCTTGAAACTGTTGTTGAAAGCTTCTATATATGTGCAGTCTCAAACAGCACCAGGGCAGTCATGACCCATTCTGCCAGAGGAGGGTGTATTGACAGCGTCTTTGAGTTCAAGTTTTAGTCAACAGTCATAGCATAACTTGAGGATTTGCTCTCTTTCCACAGATTTTGGCTTGGAACCATAGCTGCTGCATTGTACACATTGACTCTGCAACCAGATATTCCTTTTGCTTGTTTCGGGGAAGTGGTGGTGGGACTGGGATTTGAGTACAAACAAGTATTCCCATATTTCACATTTTACGTATCACATCAGGGTACTTTGAGCCAAATAGCAGTCGGATAGTCAGAATATAACATTCCCCTTCCTTACTTGACAAACCTGGAGCTGAAGCTTCTGAGTTTGTGTCATGTGTGTTGAAAACTGGATGTTCTGTCCCTGCATTCCTACCTGAGGTCACTGAGCTGGGGAAAAATATGTGAAAGGCAAGCAATCCAGCAAAGCCATGCTTCGTTTTCAAGGTGACGTGGTGATTCAAGCAGAAGGGTCAAGGAGAAAGATTGCATTTCTAAATGAGTTTTGGAAAAGGCACAAGTAATTCTGAATGTCATCTCACCGTTGCTGCCAGTCTTCATTTTCACAGAAGTAAGCTCACATGGTTGTCCTCCAATTTGTTGCATAGTGAAGGAAGTATTCATCTTTTTGGTTAGACTTAGATAATGTTAACCATTCACACAGCAGTGTTGAAGATGTGATTTGTGCTGGCTGACAGACTGCAGTATTCCCAGTGGATGTTAGGTGCTACTCTCTGAATGTCTACAAGAATTTCATGGTAGGCTGGCAGGTGTCCTGCAGTAGTCCTTGTCGCAAAACCCTTAGAGTTTACTATATGAGACTGCTTTGGGTGGAAAATAAGTCTCTCAGCTCATATGATGCCAAATTATGCAAATGAACACTCTTTACCTCTTGCTTATGCCTCAAAAACTGTTAATAAGTGTTGAATGGGTACTAACCTGTATATACTTTTTTTTTTTTTTAAATTCCTTCCTCTCATTTCTGTTTCTTTCCAGAAATGCCCATGCACATTGATATGTGTGTTATGGATGTGTGCTCATGCATACAATGTGTCTGCATACACAAGAAAAATCAAAACAAAGTTTGAAATATTTTTAAAAACCAAATCGAGTGATCCCCTTTGGACTTCATATCCTTTGTCATCCTGGTGTCTCTTAAATATTTGTGGTTTTTCTGTCATGCCCATTAGATCTCAGGCTTGCTCAGAGGCAGGACTTTCTGCCTCTGGTGCTGGGAGAGACCTGCATGAGCTGATGTGGGGGTGACCTGCTTTTCATATGACATCTCTTTAGCACTTTTCCACTTGCTCTAGTTCCCGTTTGTTTATGTTTCTATACCTCTATCTCTTGTTTGGATTTACAGTAGCTGTTTTTCTTCCCATTATCTCCTTTTTTATTAGCCCACTTGTATCTTCCTTTGCTGTGCCCATCCCCATGGGTACAAACCTGGCATGTAGGACTGAGGTGTGTTGGCTGCAGTTTCTGAAAACAACATCTTGCCTTTTGTGAATTAATAGAAGATTTTTGAGTCTGTAAGGTGGTTCTTTTTTAATACTGATTTCCCTATCGGTACCAGATACAAATTCAGTAGATTTAGTATAGTTTTTCAAAATAGTGGTTCCTTGTTCCTTTTTGACAACACTTAGGATTTATTGGCTTATAAATTCTAACAGTCAGCTCTCTAATACCAGAAAGAAGTAAGTTTATACTGAAGCCTGGCTAGAGGACCCTTTTCTGCAGGAAGCAAGATTCAATGTGTGAAGCATTTTCAGATCTTTTACTAAAAGGCTGTATGTTAAGTGGGGAGCATCAATAATTAATAAGATGATGTGCCGTTGGAAAGTGGATTATAAAAATAGAAGAAGAGATATAGAGCCTGAGTAAATTCCAGCATTTATTAGTTTAGTTACATGTACCTATTCTAAGACATGAACATTTTTATTTTCTGTAACTATTCTGTAACTTCTTTCCATTAACCATTTGACCAAAGAGATTTGAATGAGAGATATTCTTGTTCTTCCTCACAACTTACATTGGCATTCAGACTTGAAGAATCTTCTGAAATGCTAAATATACTCCGTGTTTGTTCCTTTGTTTCTAATAACTTCTGCCCTGATCTAAGCAAAATTTTAAATTTTTCTCCAGCAATGGGGAACAGACAGCTGGAGCGGAACTGTGCACTAACTTTTCGAATTGCACTAGGCTTTATGAAATGAAAAAGTAATAGGGATTCGTGGATGCTATTATGGAATCATGCAATCAAACTGTATGCTACCTCACAGTCATTTAAAGAAGTGTCTGTCTCCCTGATACAGTGCCTTTTTTTCTTTTTGTACTTGATAAAATGATTGCTATTTCTATGCTTCTCAATAGTAGAAATATTTTCTTTTTACAAGAAATGGTAAATCTTCTTCCAGCGCATTTCTGTGCAATGGGTCTCACACCTACATTGTTGAGCTGTGAATTTCCATCTTTACTCTGTCCCTGGCAAGTGTTTCAGGAACAGGCTTGTTTGCTTCCCTCTCAACCTCTGTACTTGTGCCAGTTCCTGTTATAGCTGAGGGAAAGTTAGATCAGTCTAGGTGAAACAATTTCATTTTCCTTTTTCAGACTGATTTCAGAACTTTCTTCTCTTGGACCTAAAACCTGAAAATAACTGGGGAGTGGATTGTGAATTCTTTCTGAGTCTGGCCAAGGATCTTGCATTTGTACAAATATATTTTAAAGCCTTTCAGTCCTGGTGTGATTGTTTGCTTTAAGTGTTTGATAACTCCTCAGTAAAATTTTTGGAGCAAGGGCTGACATTTTGCAAAGTATATATTTGCACAGCACCCAGTGTGAAGGGTTCCTTACTCACTTGCTCTTTACATGCAAAGCAAAACTTAATGAAAATACATGGCTGGAAAAAATACAGGCTGGAAAGCTGCCCGGCAGAAAAGRACCTGGAGGTGCTGGTCGACAGCCGGCCGAACATGAGCCGGCAGTGTGCCCAGGTGGCCAAGAAGGCCAACAGCATCCTGGCCTGTGTCAGAAACAGAGTGGCCAGCAGGAGTCGGGAGGTGATGGTGCCCCTGTACTCGGCACTGGTGAGGCCGCACCTCAAATACTGTGTTCAGTTTTGGGCCCCTCTCTACAAGAGGGACATTGAGGTGCTGGAGCGTGTCCAGAGAAGGGCAACGAAGCTGGTGAAGAGTCTGGAGAACAAGTCTTATGAGGAGCGGCTGAGGGAGCTGGGGTTGTTTAGCCTGGAGAAGAGGAGGCTGAGAGGAGACCTTATTGCTCTCTACAACTACCTGAAAGGAGGCTGTAGCGAGGTGGGTGTTGGTCTCTTCTCCCAAGTAACAAGTGATAGGACGAGAGGAAATGGCCTCAAGTTGCACCAGGAGCGGTTTAGATTGGATATTAGGAAAAATTTCTTCACCGAAAGGGTAGTCAAGCACTGGAACAGGCTGCCCAGGGAAGTGGTGGAGTCACGATCCCTGGAGGCATTCAAAAAATGTGTAGATGTGGCACTTCGGGACGTGGTTTCGTGGGCATGGTGGTGTTGGGTCAATGGTTGGACTTGATGATCTTAGAGGTCTTTTCCAGCCTTAATGATTCTATGATTCTATGATTCTATACCTCATCTCAAGTCATGGCTGAACAGGTCTCTAGTCAGTCCAAATCAGGCAAAACCAGAGATATCAAATTGACCAGTCAGCGGCCATTTTCACTGACTTACCTCCCTCCACAGTAACTCTGAGAGATTTCATCACATCCATTCCAGGATTAAGATCTCAAATTCAGAAAGTAGAAGATGTATCTCAATAGCAATAATATGTTGAAATTTACATCATAGGCTAGACTTTTCATTTAGTTTGGATTCAGTGGAACTATTTAGAATAATTCCACATATGGAAGTTGATGGGGAGTCTCTAGATTGAGCAGACGTAAGATGGCTAAAGATGTTGACCTTATTATCAAATTCCTTGCTGAAGCTGCATGAGTTTGAATGATTGGTGCAACTGTGTTAATCATGGAGCAAAAAAAGGTCACTAGGAAAACTTGTAATCATGCCATGACCATCAGTGACACTGAAAATCTCCTTTCCCACTCCCTGAACCAGATGTAGAAAGAAAGACTGAGAGGCAAATAAAATAGTCAGATATTAGCAGACTTTTCAGCTTCCATGGAGGGCCTAAAAATGGGTTCTTCTCCCAGGGAGCATAAATTAACTTAATGAATGAAACAACCTCTCTAATCCCTTTAGTTCTGTTTCCCCTTCTAATTTTTTTTAATTTTGTAACTCTAGTTTTCTACTGTCAGACACTGCTCCATCATTTTTCCTTGCAGAACACATTTAAAAATCATTTATGTTTGTTGATGCTGTTGGAAACGTACAAAGCATTTTGGCCTGCAGGCAACGTTCAAGCTGCTAAGTAGATGGATGAAGACCAGGATCACCTGCAGAGGCAGGCAAAGATGCAGAATCTCAAGGCATCATTGAGAAAATGCAGTAGAAAAGAGAGTTTATTAAGGACTCACAAAACTTCTAGAACTGATGGAGCACAGAGAGAAAGGATGGATCCAAAGTAGGCAAAAATGGAATCAGATTGCTGACACTCCAAAAAGGGAAAAAGTTACGGAGCATTCTTCAAATGGGGAAATCAACAGGTATAGAAAAGCATGTGGTTCAACTTGGTATACTGTGAAGGGATGATGTAAAAACATTCACATAAGCTACAAACAGGGATAGGACATCAAAAGAGAAAACTGCAAAGCGTGATGCAGAAATAACCCCAGTTAAGGACAACATGTAAAAACAGACGCTAAGACCCAGGCAAAATGCCTTCTTTAAAATATCCTAGAGAAACTAGCATGAGTGACCTGGTCATAAATCAGGATCAATATTATACAAACACCTCAGAAACTTGGTGAAAAATAATCAATAGACATATGTATGTTTTACACTAGGCAGAGTAGGTGATACAAGTAGATGTTAAAGAAAGCATAAAGTCTGCCATCTGCATGCAAATATAACAGAGAATCTCTGTCAGTCATGGTTTTTCAGCTGGCTCTGCACATGCTGAATTAATGGCATGATGGAGGGTAGAGCACAGACTCAATATTTAGGGAGTGTCTCATCTCAGCTACACCTTAGTCATCCTAGGTTCTCTTTATAGTCAATAGGGAGAACTGATGCTTCTCATGAGTGATTCCTCTCATCTTTGTGTGGTGGTCTAAAATGAAGCAATGAATCCCATCTTAAAAGCACCCTCTTTTCACTGATTTTAAGGGAGTAACCAACTCAGATGCAGATCTTTACAGTACAGAAGTATAAACTGTGGTGAATGAATACCAATTTAAATGTTTAGCYACTGCACCCCATTCCATCATGTTGTCTACATAAGCTACAAAAATGTAAAGTGATGTGAGATGACTTTTGCACACCCTTCAATACCTTCTAGGAGCAGCTAATCAGAAAACCGAGATGAGAAAAAACAGCTCTTGGTTTAGCTCTGAGCAGTGGACTCAGTCTGGTGCCAGATGTAAATACAGGCAGCCACTGTGTAATGTTGTACAAAGCATACACAAACCCAAATCCCTTGACAGGATAATTCACAGCAATAATGTAATTTCAAGAATGGAACTACATAAAAATGAGACAGCTTAGCTGAAGTGAAATAAAAAATAACGGCTCTGGCTGTAAATCTTGTCAGGGAGATTTTTTGCTTCACAGGCACACACATTACAAAAAAAGTTCAGAAAAGACAAAAAGTCCCAGCATGGTTAAGTTGCAGAATAAAAGGGGATATTAGAAGTAAAAAGATAGTTTYCCCAAAAGTTACTCACATCTGAATGATTAAAATATAGAGGAAATCACATTCTGGCAATTTAAGAGAAATATAAAACCAAGATAGGGCAGAATAAAAATATTCTGAAGAGTAGCTTGATAAAAAAAATTGCATTTTGATTCATATAAGCGTGGCTGAAGTTTTCTCCTCGTTTATTTTGATTCCACCTTCATAAAGGCTGAGGTCTACTGCAGTCTAGCAATGGAATTATGACAATGTCTCTAAATATTGTTTGGAGAAAGATGACTGATGGGATTTCAGAGCCTCCATGCAGACTGGTGAATGATGTTCAGTTCCACTTGCAATCAAAGGAGAACCTGTTTTGCTAAGGCTCTTTCTGATGGTTTTATAAATGCACAGAAAGGAATGGAAAAACTTCTTAAGTATCCTCATCTTTATAGTAAAAGAAGGAAGGAACCACTCTTCTTGAAAATAAGGTTTAATTTCCCCCCCCCTTTAATTTTAAGCATCCTTTATAATTGCTCCTGAATGTGTCATCTAGGTAATTACAGGATTTATTTTAAAAGTATTGCTTAAAAGGAAGCTGCCATAATTATATGCACCTGAAGCTTTTCAAGACATAAATTACTGGCTATCCTCCTAATAAAAGGCAGGCTGCCAAGAGGTGTCCCAAATCATTGGGTTAATGACTTCAGGTCAGCAGGCCTTTTAGAAGGTCTAATTAATGTCTCTAGTTAAAGGTATAGCTATAGTTCCAGTTGAGACTAATATGTATTAATTAGGACACAGAAAAACTGTGATGCCAAATCACACTTAAAACGTTCAGAACCAGAATAGAACTGTTGTAATTTGTATTTACACTTTCTAAGGGCTGTGTGTGTAAATTCTCCTGACTGGAGCTGGTCTCCTGATTTGTTGCATCTGAGATTATTTTTTTATCCTTTCCTGTGTGATTCCTTTAAGCAAATAGGTGCTTGGGAGGTTCATTCTTAATGAACGGCATGTGAGTGACACTGGTGGTGATTGCTCTGCCCACCATGCCAAGCAGGGTGACATTTATATTACTTTGCAACACATGAGCTGCTCACCTGCCCCTGGATCTGCTAGGGTCTTTTTGGGGTTAGTGTGAGAGACATTTCTTTTCTAGATCCAGTTCTACTGTTGGGAATGTGGACAGATGCAACAACTCTCTTTAAGATGAAGGACCCCTGCATAATGTCACACAGTTTCCCCATTAGAGACTGGTCTGCCATGGATGGCCTTACTGCGGCTTACCGGGAAACTGGGCACAGCACTGCCCTGAGTACCCTCTAACTATACTGTTTTTTTAATTCTCCTGTTAAAATCTCTGAGTTCTGTGAGCAACAAAATGTCTTTCTGGGAAAATCCTTCTGGTAGGTATATAGTCTTGTACATTTTTTTTGCAACAGATTCACTCTTTGTAGTTTGCTCAATTAAATGTCAGATGTTAAAACTGTTAAGATACTCAAGCATGTGATTAAGCCGCATGACTTCAACAGAACATATATGTGTAAAATCAAGTCTCTTCTTTTCCCTTCTTAGGATTTTTTTTTGTTGGTGATGCCTTAGCTTTTTCTCTGGTCACAGATAGGAGCAAAACAATTACAATATCGCTCTATTATAGTAACAAATGGACTGTGAAGGATTTAAAAGCTCTGGCTTTCCCTCTGCCCCAAACGCACAGGAATGCTTCTTTCTCAACCATGCCAGAAGTGGACTATCACAACACTAAGTTTAAATAGTCCTAGATGTATTGGGACTAATAGAGCCAGACTTCCAATGGATTTGTAGATCATGGTTGGCTGATTTCTCAGTTATATTATACTAGGGATGTAGTTTGACTACACCTCGGCTAGATATCCGAGAGAGAAAGAAAGAAAAAGTAGGCGAGGGAGCTGGAGGATGAAGAGTCTGTGAGTACTCCAATTGAGAGGAGCTTGAAAATATGTCTTTCAGATGTTTGAAAAATTGTGAGTAAAATTTTGACCAAAAAGCAAATCCTCTGGCATGAATAGGACGTTGATTCTGGTTTAGTTTTCCCCGTGGTTGGAGCTTCCAGTGTTTCCCCCAGTACAAATTCTGTGATGTTTAAATTGCTGAGCTAATGATGCAGCCTTTCATCTAGTACAAGCACTTAAAGAGCCTTACTTCTCTGTCTCTCTGTGTATTTCTGTATTTTAGAGCTTTGGTACATCTACAGTGTCAGCTGAAAGCAGTGGTGATCTCAAAAGTCACTAGGAAAGGACAGATGTATTTGTTCTGAATCCATAACTCCTGTTTCCTTAGGAAACCCGGCCAAAACAGTGCTACTTGGTGAGGAAGTAGACATCTGTTTTGTTCTTTTCATAGTTTCTTAAGCATTTTAGCTGAAGAATGTGTTTTTCAATATAGGTTGACTAATCTGTATTTTTTTTCTGGAATTTGTACAGCCTATACTCATTTTTACTGGAAGTTTATACCTTAACAACTTTATTAACAGCTATGAATCTGACCGATTTTCGTGATTCTGCTCTGTTGAAGTTAGATATAGGAGGCCCATTTGTAGCAAATGTAGTTGATCAGCAAACAGAGGAATACATTGTAGTACAAATCAGCCAGACTGAAGAYGCTGGATCAAGGAGGAGGCGCCAGCAGCAGGTGATGGTCTTTAAATTTTCTTCACTTTTTCTGAGATGTGTTTTATCACTTATATTTCCATCACTATTGTGTGGATTAAGTGGTCGTGCTTTTCACTGCTGTGAAGTGTGTTAATGTCAGCATTAAAAAACTTATTCTAATCAGAGTAAAGTTATATTTTCTTCTGTCTTTATAAGACTTCCTTTAGCTTCTTATATTAAAATTTTGTGAAACTTATGCCTCTTGACTGACACTTAGCACAGAAGTTATTATGTTTAAAATTGGCAACGTTTCAAAAGTTGTCTTAGAAGGAAGAGAAAAGTGCAAAGTGCCTTTTTGCACTCACTGAAATACATTTTCACATTTTGTTGCAAATTATTTCCTCAAACATGTGTCACATTTATTTGCTTTATTTCTCTTAAGGCTTTCTTATTGTTGATGTTGTTTGTAACAAGTTCCTGCTGCTCTCTCCCAGAGAACTTAGTGAAGGAGGATCTTTTACAGCCTGTCACTGTATATCATTGAAAAATAAAAATAAGCGTCATCATTTAATAACTAACATCACTGACATACAAACAACTGCCTCTCAGTCTGTATACGTGACAGGATGGCCTTCCTCTACCAGTGACAGCACAGCTGAACGGTACCATCAGTATTCCCGCTTACACCCTATCTCACACTCTATAGCAAAAGATTAGTCCCGCTACCTCAGCATGGCGGACAATACCATAATGGCAATTACTCTCTGAAACCACCCACCCCCGTGATGAGGAGGCTGCTGTAACCTGTGCTGTAGGAGAGAGAACAAAGAGGAACAAAACCCTAGATCAGAGACATATAATTTTCACTGACTTTTATTAATATTGCCAAATGTGACTCTCTTGCAGGTGGTATACAACTGGTCTCTACCCTTAAGTTCAAGAAGAAATCAGCAAATCATCACAACTAGAACCTTTCAGATACCAAACAGGTTGGCTAAGACTGAGAAATGATCCATTGAAATAGTAGTTTACATAGACTTGACTTTGAAGGAATAGATAATGTTTTAAAAATAATCTATCATTGCCTGTTTCGGCAGGGCAGTAAAGGATGACTTCTTGTTGCTTTTTAAATGGATTTACAAGGCTGGTTTGTACTTGAGTTATTTTCTGAACAATGCTATTTAGAGGAATAGAGTGAAAATGTTTGAAAAGTTGCTTGCAATTGTAAAGGTATAACACATATACATATAAGTACTCAATATAAAATTAATGCATAAATAAAACTAATGGTATTTCATTTCAGAAATAAGCAAAACTTCTCTTTCTTTAACCAGAGGCACCATCTTCATAAACGTTCAAGCTTTCCTACAGGAGCCTGGAAGTGTTCCTCTCACCATGAAGCACCAATACCTTCATGCAAATATAGAGGCACAAGTAACAATGGCATCCATCATCTTAGTAGGTGTCTACGTGCTGATCGTACTAGAAGTAAGCCAGTTTTGTACTTTTTCCCCTACATGGTAGATGGAGCACAAGGAAGGGTTTCATTCTTGGGCTTTAATATACTTTTAAAATGTGTATATGAATCCTTGCTGTACCATCAGTGTTGCTACTGGCATGAATAAGATATGTGTGAGGAAATTGTTCAGAATTATTGATTTTGGCAAGTTATATTAACATACAGTGATCTTGTGTATTTTTCTATTAGGACCTATTAGTGTTTTAATATTTTAACAGGAATACAGTTCGGCTGTGAGAGTGAAAATAAGTCTGGGTTATAAAAGGTGCAGAAAATCTGTCTTTAAGTTAATTATTTTTTAAGATAAGGTAAAAGGAAAAAAAAAGCTTTGGTTATTCACTTCTCTAAGGCACCTCAAACTATGAATTTAGTGTACTTTTAACAGGTTAAACTGAGCACACTTTTTAATGAGTGACATTTAGAAATTCTTTTACTGCATTACTTACAGAGGAAGTGGAGTCTGAGTTAACATGAAGAAGTCAAGGGACAGGGAACTTTAAACATATATTCCAATATCATTCCAAAGCCTTGAGGTACCAAACCCAATGAAAATGCATTGCATCAGTACTAAGGGTGGAAAACATGTCAGAAACAGCACAGGGCTCCAGCTGACTTCTTTGAACTGCAAACACTTACCGTCTGATTATCTTGAAATAAAGAACAGATATGGGGGGAACAGTTTTGTGGTGTTTTGTTTTTTTTTTTTTTTTTTTTCATGTGAGCATCCATACTGTCAATTAATTCTCCAAATCGAATCACACCTGATTTACACCAGTATGAAACAGAGAAGTGAATCAAATAAAGTCTACAAGGTGCTCCATAGTAACTATGATGTCCAGCATGCTCATTTTAATTCCACATCCCTTGCATATTTTAAGCTTTTCATCCTGTTACCCATTGAAATGGTAAGGTAGTTGAACACCTTCTAATCCAATATCAATGAGTGCGCACAACATGACGGATGCTTTAGACATTTAGGTTATGTCATTCAGCAATGGTGATTTGTTTAAGAAGCTAAAAATGCCTCTATGTACTTTATAAATGAGCAAAGAGATATAATGTTAAGTGTGGAGGGGGATTGGACTAGATTTTACTATAAACATATGTGGGCATGCAGCACAGCACCAAAATAATCTTAATGCTTTTAAATGCAGCTTTTATTTTCAAAAAACCCCAACTATGCATCACTTTTTAGCAACTGCAAAAACATCAGATTTTTAATGTATGTAAAAGGTGGTTTCGTGTTTGCATCCTAGAAAGCTGCTTTGGAAGAATTCATATGTAAAAGGAAATAAAGGCTTGAAACTGAAAAGCAAAGCCAAGAAAAGCATGAATTTTCCTGTTGTTTCCAAGAAAAAGCTTTAAAACAACTCATTAGCTTATTGTTTCTGTAAAAAGATCAAGGAAAAATTTCTCTTGGCAGAAAAATTATTTCTGCAAATTCAAAGGTAGAAATAGATACTTATAAGTAAACTTTTTTGAATTTTGAAATGTGGAAAGTCACCTACCGCATCATGATGTTAGCTGTTTTCTCCATAACATCGGTAGGAATGACAAATGTTACAACCAGAGTAAATTTTAAACTATAAATATATAAGCTGGAAGTAACTATCAGAGAAACAAAACTTGACTGTTTTTTGGTACCCTCATGGATCTCTTGCAAGAGATGGATGTTAATATTGTTAGAACATGTAATAGTGGCTTACCTTATATTCATTATTTATAACTTTAGTGCCTGAAGTCCTGCTTTCTCAACACATTGTACTCTCTATTCCATTAGCAGTTATCACTGTTAGAGGAATCAGGTGTTGCTGCAGGAGCGATCTCCCATGGATWTTCATCTTCAGTGTCGCTTTCTTCCCATCTTTTATCAGTCTTTATTAGTTTCCTGTGTTTTATTCATTATCATTGACAATACAGGTTCAACTTCAGACAGTGTGGACATCCAAACAACTTTTAGAGCTATATTTTCACATATTTTCTTATAACGATGAAGAAAGAGGAAGCATTTTATCTGCTACAACTCACAAGAGTCACCCGAAGGCATGCCTCTTGCTCCTCCTGCACAGCCCTTTTCCCCAAACATGAATCGTAGATCTTGTGCCCACAACCTCCTCAATCCCACTGTCATCATCCTTTAATCCTTCCTTCCCTTTCCCCTTGCCCTTTGCTACCTTAGTCACCAGGGAGTGTGCAGAAGAACAGGCTGCAAGAGCTTCTGGTTCCTGCAGATACAGATGATGGGAAAAGCTGATGAAGTAAGAGGTTCCAGCTGGAAGATGAAGTGCATTTACTGTAAACTATCATCTTCTCCAAACTTGCACTACTGTAAAGACACAGGGTAAATTCTGCTTTGAAGCAGCTGTTTGCCTCTATCTTGGCATCAAATTTCTAGGAGGTCAATGTACGTCTCCTTGCCGGTGGAGAAGTCTTACTGTCTCAGGATGTGCTGTTCTTCAGAAAACACGTTAAGCTGTTGAACTTAGTTTCTTCAGACATTTATTTTAAGTGTTGTTTCTTTTGAAACTGATTACGTGTTACACATTCATAAAATGCAAATATATTTCTGGTAAAAGAAGATGCATCTTTTTCCTCTTTGGTTTCCAATGATTTCTTTTTTTATGTTTACCAGAAATATGAATATTTTCTTACTTCACAATCCTACTCTGCCCCTTGAAATTTTGTTATATTGCTTTTAACTCTCTTTAGATAGACATCTCTTAGTTACATTTTCTGTTTGAAATCTGTGAGTTTTTTCTTTTTTCCCCCCATGTAATCGTCCTTTCCTTCAGTAACTAGACATTCATTCTCTTGAAATAGATTTTTTTTTTTTTTTCCCAAATATTGATCTGTTCCCTCTTCGCATTTCAGTCTTCTGTTCCCTCCCTTTCTCCCAGAGGAGAAAGGAGAAAAAAATTATTCTTCTTGTGGTATTTTTGAATTAATCTAATCTATACTATTTTATAGACTTTTTGAAAACAATGAAGTACTTCATTTTGTTCTTGGAAGCCTACACTGCACAGGAAATTAAAACAAGTGTATGTTAAAAAAAAAAAGTATGCCAGGTTTACCTTTGTTGATCTCAGCTCTACCATCTGACCCTTCAGCATTACCGAGGAACATAGGTAAGATGGGCTATAAGTATGTTTTCACATTGGTCTACAGGGACATCTGGTGTAAAGTGCTGATGTACAGAGTTCTAAGCTGATGTTGCTGTACTAAATCAGTTCACAATGTATTTCAAGACAGGCTTTTTCTAGTTTTGATCCTCAAAATCTGTAGCCTTTTTTGATTGAGAACTTGAGAAAAAATTCAAACAAAAAAATCTTAGAAAATTTAATATTTACACTTTTCTGCTCCAAACATCTTTGTTCTTTCATCTAAGAGTGCATTTTGTCGTTTGCCTTCTTTGATTTCCATTCATTTTCCAGCAAAGCCTTTTTGTGTGCATATAACTAAGTGACTACTTACACCCTGTTCACTCAGATTCAATAAGCAGTGGTGTATAGTTGTTTCTGGTGCTACAGCATAGTTAAGGAAAAGAAGTGTGGATAAAATCTCATTGTTTCTTCTTTGCAATACAGTAAGATATCTTTRATTTCTCCCCTTTTTGCCTGTATTTGTATACATAGAGAATGGGATAATACACTGGTTACCCTGGAAAGAAATATATTTGCCCGTCTATATCTTAAAATATCTGTTAATATTATAAAGTTTTATTGGTATTTAGAAAAGTTTCTTGAGTTCATCAAGCTCTTATTAGTAATTATTAACTGCATATTTGCAGCTATGTTGGAGCTGCATTAATTAGAAATACGTAAGGAGGAATGTTAAACATTTATTATTAAAGGACAGAGCTCATTATTTTGAATGAATGATTGTGTGCACTTGTCCAATATTTTCCTTTAATAATATATTCATTTTGTTTTATGGGTTAAAACAGAGTGTTAGCTGTTTATGATACTTAAATGAGCCAGCAGAAACAAATATGAAGGTAATGGCCTTTTAAAAGTTATTTTATAAAACATTTTATTTGGTCAGGAGAAAAGGCAGAATAACATTCATTTTAGTAAATTAAAAAAAAAAAAAGAAATACCAATAGCACATCAAATGGCAGAAAAGTGATACCAGCAAGTATCAGAAATTCTGTGAGAGCCTCTATAGGGCTTGTTTTATCACAGGAGCTATCATTTAGTTTCATATCCTGTCTTGTAGGTAGCCCTAAGAAAGATCTTACCAGAATCTTTCAAATGGTGTTTTAATGATCTAACATCTTGAATAACATTTACATGTCTGTATTTCTCCTTAAATCACAAATACTTGAAAGTGCAAGATCTGGCCTTAAAAACTCTAACTTCTTACAAGCATGAAGTATGGGCTTATAATCACAATTTTTATTACTTTAATGGAAATAGAGAGTGTCAGTTTCTCTCCATATTACTTTTCTATTATTAACTAGCTTAAATTATGAATAAACATCCCCTAAGCTTAATTTCTTTAACTCAAAGCAGAGTGATTTTTAATAGCATCTAACCAGCAGAAATTAGCTGCAGACAGCAAAACTTTTATGTGCTTCAGTCTGACCATTTTTCTAGTGTTGTGGGCTGGTTGAACCAGTGTTTCCTTGCAGGAAGCTTTTTTACAAATGAAAGAACATGTTTGTTATTACTGCTGTCTACGCTCTCACAGTCCAGTTTTTGCTTATTTCCAGTAATGAGACTATTTATTTGCACATGGAAAATTATGCTTCAGAGAGGAATAGGAAAACAGAAAAAATGTTCAGTGGTATACGAAACATAATACTAAATGATTGCAATAGGCTAATCTTAAGGGAGAATTTCTCCAATGAGGAAAGGCACAGAAACTGGTGATCAGCTTACTCAGCATGGTTTCTCACTTCCCATCCATTCTCATATTGATCTGTCTTTAAATATAGACAGAGTGTGGATTAGAGTGTTCCCACCTCCACATATATCCTACCAAAAGATTGGTAGCAAAGGGACAGAAGAAAATCCATAGCCTTTATTGGAGAAGTCAGTGTAAAAAAGAAAGTTGTAGCTGCTGCTCTCCCTGGCCTTTGTGGGAGAGAATATATTCCTGCTGCTATTGCTTTCATTTGTGCTAGGATGGAAAAATTGTGACGAGGAATTAAAACACTGCTGTAGGAGTTAGCAGAAAATTAGGGGCAGATTATCAGAACAAACCATCTATCCTCTTTGGTGAAGAGTCCGAGCCATACCTCACTGGGCAAGAATAAAAGTTTGCCCTCATCTGCCCTCCTGTCTGGGGGTGGGAGGGAGCAAAAGAGCCCAAGATTGGGGCAGAGTGGGAAAGCCAGTGCCCCTGGGTGTGCTGGCCAGCTTCCAGCAGGGCAAGGATGCTCTCCTGCACATTTTTCCTTCCTTGAGAGTCTACTGGTCCTGACCAGGGGAGGGAAATGCTGCTTTGATGTTGTCTTGATTATCTGCAGTGTTCTACAATGAGGTAGAAATGGAGCCAAGAGGCAGGGCTTGGAGAGCGAACTTCCCAGCCCAATGCAGAAATTATACATGTTGTGACTCACAACCTGAGTCTGTGAGCTCACAGAACCTGAATCTAATGTAGTGAAGCCTAAACCATAAAATCCAGTAGAAAAACTTAGCTTCAAGAAAAATCTAGTCCCCTCTTGGAGCAGGCTAGCTGCATCCTTCCTGGGCAGCATGTGGCTGTGGGTCTGGTTTGGAGTCCCCATAACCCTAAAGCACCATTACTATTCAAAAGTCTACTCTTTTTTTCTATTTTTTTTTCCCCAGCTGAAAATGTGCCATATAATGAGGGCAGTCTTGCAGTCCCCACGAATAATGCGTTTAGGACATAAACTGAGGGTGTGCATTAGGAACGGTATCAGGGCACGTGGAGCAGATGGAGGCAGCAAAGCCTGCTGAGATAGCTGCTGGAGGACTGGAATGAACAAGGGGATCCAGACTTTGGGCGGATCTATCTGTCCTGTCCCCCAGAGTAAAATATTCACCAAACAGTACCCTAGATGTTCTCCCAGATAGAACAGCCTGTGACCGAGCTAGCAATTAAGCAGTATGGACTATCAAGGCTTACGGTCATTCCCTGCCTTTCTCTGATTTAGGAGGAGGGTATGACCTCTGCATTTTGACCTCTGTGCATTTGGAGAGGCTCATAATGACTTTAAAGCAGCCGTGCAGGAGCATTACAAGTTGCTCCTTGGGAGGAGCATTGGATCAGTACCCCTGAGGTGCCGGGATTTCTACTGCTTGGGTGGAGCAGAGCCACTGCCACCAACGAGGAGCCTCCAACAGGACAGAGCCAGCACCAGTTAGATAAATGACAGTCATTTTTACCTGCCATAACTGCAACAAAGGAAGTGTAAAGGAAGCCGAGTGCTGTAAGACAAGGACAGGATGAGTTTAAGTTAAAAAAGTAATGCAGTGTAACAGCAAGCAAAATCCTCAGCTGGATCCCAACTTGATATGTTACAACAACGGTTTGTATTATTAATCCAATATGAATATTGATTTTACACCGACTATTGCCTGTCTAATTGTTAGATCTACCTTGGTAGAAGTCTGGCTCTGCTCTGAATATGTGTGCTTTAAGGAAAAACATCTTCTTTTGGGTGCTATGATACTTCTGTAGTATGTAAATTGGCCTTAATTAAGAACTTAATAGGAAAAAATTGCCACTGGATGGTGCTGCTTGCTATTCTAAGGACTCGATAGAATTGTCTGCTTTAAAAGGTGCTGTCACCCAGGCTCCACTTTTCGCAGAATGCTATTTTTTGAAATAATAGGAGTCACATTTTAAACACTAAGTGTAAAAAATAATTTCCAAATGTCCATTTTCTGTTTTCTATGGCCTTTTAAAACTGATTTTGAACTGTATTTTGTTCAATTTGTCAAGCACAAATGTGTTRCCCTGCCTTGCATACTATGTATGTTGTGGATTGGTTTATTTCCTTTCTGTTTGAGACAGGCAATTAAACGTTAAATTAGCTTAATTGAATGCTGCTGTTCAGCTTCCACCTTGCCTATGGCAACCAGAGGGGTAGAGAGCCATGAAGTCTTAAAATTTTAACAAGGTGCTAGAACACACATACATTTCTAATGCACACAAACAGGGACGAGAACCACTCAGCATCTTTTGGGGCCTCTAATGATGTCTTCCTTCAGCAAGAGCAATGGCAAAAGTGAGCAAACATGACAGGGTGTAGGGGAAGGCTTGGAGGGAGACGCGATGCCATGGTCTAAAGAAGAAAACAAATACAAGAAGAAAACTGGAGTGAGAAAGAGAGGAAATGTCAGGGGTGAAAGACTTTCCAGAGGAACTGCTGGCTAGAGCAGAAAGCTCCCTGTAAAGGTAATGCGAGTGCTGCAGTTTGCCGTACTGTTGTTCATAGTGCATGGCTGTAATTCTGTATGGTCATATTACCCTAATATTAAAAGAAGGCTGACAAAGATTCACACAGGAAAAGTAAAA
The DNA here is from genome assembly GCA_030449065.1 of Oceanodroma leucorhoa. Lineage (NCBI taxonomy): Eukaryota > Metazoa > Chordata > Aves > Procellariiformes > Oceanodroma > Oceanodroma leucorhoa. The sequence continues at coordinate 3,282,354 of JASVER010000062.1, forward strand.
TAGGTTTGCTCCTCACTTTTGTGATATGCTCCATGTAATTTCTTTACTAGAAATTCAGAATCTTATTAGTCTTGAGGATGCTGAGAAAATGGGGAAATACAGATGGTGGCATCTTCTTCAGTTTCAGAAAACGTTCTGAAACTGCAAATATAATGAGGGTTTTGCAGTCCCCAAAATAACGCTTTTAGAACACAAAAATGAGGGTGTGTATTGGGAATGGTATCAAGGCACATGGAATGGATGGAGGCAGCAAAGCCTGCTGAGATAGGTGCTGGAGGACTGGATTGACCCTTGCAAAAGGGACTTGTAAAAGGTTTTTGCAAGACTGAAAGCTTGTTGCCAGGCCAGCCTGTCGATATACAATGGATTTGGTCATGTCAACCCACAGCAGCGGTCTGGATTATCATCTTTTAGGTAGCAACATTAGTCCTTTACTGGCTCATGACCAGATCTCTCTATTTTAGTCATATAGCAAATGTTTTTTGTAGCTAAAATATTACAGGAGTGAGGTGCCTTGGCACATAAAATTTATCACCACAGGGCTCCGCTTGCTATTAATCTGACCTGACTCAAGGCCCTGATTTACAGAACATCACCTCATTCACCTCTGTGTGCCTCTGTCCAGTTTCACATTTCGACAAAACCCCCAAATTCATAGCAAATAAAAAGACATACTTTTAAAATTTGACTCTGAGGGGCTCTCAGACTATCAGATGTTACTGGATATTCCCCTTCCGGTGTTTTCTGGAGGTGTATAAAAATGATTTTCTTGCATCAGAGCCATCCCAACAGGCGGAGGCTGGAATACATCCACCTGTGGCTGTAATGATATAGGTATGGCAGCCTCCTCTTTTTTGAATGAATCCGATGATAGAAATATTTACTAGGTGTGATGCTATACCTTTTTATCCCTAGTTCTTATTAGCAATATTTTGAGGTGGGAAGTTGTTTCAAAACCAGACTTGACTTAGAATTCAAGCAGTCATTTCAACCCTCATCATATAGGAATAAACCCTCTTCTGGATCCTCTGGCCAACATCTGTTTCAGCCAAAATGTTCTTTCCCTCCTTCCTTCCTGGCTCTACACTCTCTTCTCCAGCTTTGCTTTTCCCCCAAGTTTCCAAGGCATGAAAATATAAGGGTTTCAATAGTCTTGTTCATCGCATACAGTAAGGATATGTTTATACTTGCATCATTCGAGGGCTCCTTTGAACCAGTTAATTCAATGTTCATATCAGCATGAAGCTTTAGCCCATCCAGTTTTCTCTACAAACAGCAAACAGTGATATTGCTGAGGAAGGAAGCTCACAGACAGTGAAAAGATTGCAAATTGTGCACATTGTTCATTCAAAGCTTTTGATAGATCTATGGAGTAACAAATATCTTTGCAGAATCTAGAATCAGCTTATAGATTTTTTTATATAGAAGAGGGGAATGAATTAATCAAAGAGTTTATTCACAGAAAATAATTTGATCCCCTTAAGTCTCTCTCTTTCTCTCTCTCTCTCTCTTTCTCTCTCTCTCTCTCCCCCTCTCCTTCTATGTATTGTGTTTTACATATAGAAAGAATTGATGTCAGCTGGTGAAACTTAATGTAATTACTTAATCATAGAATTTCAAGGCTATCTTTCCTAGACAAAACTCCCAAGATACCCCTATCTTGTATTTCTTAGCCTGTTCGGTCAACATACCATAGGAATAAAAGTGAACTAACACAGGTGTTAACTTGTCTTGGATACCATATAATATTACTTTTAATCACCTTCTATTTAAGATAATTCTCTTGTGTAGTGCTATCTTATATTTTGAAACATTGCATTAGGAAGTGGCAAATTGCTGCCTTCTATGCCTTTCCCTAAGGCAGGGTTGTTTATACCAACTTTCTCCGCTGACATTGAATCAGAACAAGTAATTTGGCACACAATCAGAGTGAAAATGGATATTATAGCAGAATATCATAGACGCGTATTTTCTTACCTTGGGGTTGTGTAGATGTTCTTCAGGAGTTACACAGTTTGCTATAGAATCTAATGTTTCTATTTTGAAAAAAACAAGTCTTTTAGGGTTGGGAATTTGTCTGTAAAAAGAGCTTATTGAATGTATATGGAATGTTATTTTCACAAAGTTACAGGGATCAGCCATTTATTGTGCAATTAATAAGAATGCATGTTAGTACTAAAATATGCAGCTAATGTTTCCAAGCCCACAGACCTCTCCAGTCTGTGCTCTTAACTGATCTTGGGCACATATTTCATGCATATGGTAGTACTACTATATTGAATCACCATTGAATTATTGTAAAAATGAGTAATCTGTTGGTCCAGGTTTTTTCTTTTCAAGCAAGTCATACTTATGTACAGTGATGTGGTTTTGACATATTTTGACTTACAAAAATGAGATTAATAAGATTTTCTAAAAATTTAACCTGGTGTAAAGTCTTATTTTACGATACGCATGTCTGTGCATATAGAATACATATAGATTGTGTCCTAATCTGCAGATGAAGATATAAATAGCTGTTCTTGCTGTCACTGTAGTGATGCTTGTAGTCACTCTGGAATCCTTGATCATAGAATCATAGAATAGCTTGGGTTGGAAAGGACCTTTAAAGGTCATCTAATGCAACCCCCCTGCCATGGGCAGGGACATCTTCAACTTGCTCAGAGCCCCATCCAACCTGACCCTGAATGTTTCCAGGGATGGAGCATCTACCACCTCTCTGGGTAACCTGTGCCAGTATTTCACCACCCTCATTGTAAAAAATGTCTTCCTTATATCTAGTCTGAATCTACCCTTTTTTAGTTTAAAACCATTCCCCCTTGTCCTGTCGCAACAGGCCCTGCTAAAAAGTTTGTCCCCATCTTTCTTATAAGGCCCCTTTAGGTACTAATAGGCTGCAATAAGGTGTCCCCAAAGCCTTCTCTTCTCCCCGCTGAACAACCCCAACTCTCACAGGAGAGGCATTTCACCCCCCTGACCATTTTCGTGGCCTTCCTCTGGACCCACTCCAACAGGTCCATGTCTTTCTTGTGCTGAGGGCTCCAGAGCTGGACGCAGTACTGCAGGTGGGGTCTCATTGGAGCGGAGTAGAAGGGCAGAATCACCTCCCTTGACCTGCTGGCCATGCTGTTTTTGATGCAGCCCACGATATGGCTGGCCTTCTGGGCTGCGAGTGCACCTTGCTGGCTCATGTCCAGCTTTTCATCCACCAGTACCCCCACATCCCTGTCTGCAGGGCTGCTCTCAATCCCTTCATCCCCAGCCTGTATTGATACCAGGGGTTGCCCAGACACAGGTGCAGGACCCTGCACTTGGCCTCATGAGGTTCATAGGGACCCACTTCTCGAGCTTGTCCAGGTCCCTCTGGATGGCATCCTGTCCCTCAGGTGTGTCAACCGCACCACTCAGCTTGGTGTCCTCTGCAAACTTGCTGAGGGTGCACTCGATGCCACTGTCTATGTCATTGATGAAGATATTAAACAGTACCGGTCCCAATATGGACCCCTGCGGGACACCACTCTTCACTGATCTCCATCTGGACATTGAGCCGTTGACCACTGATTGTCATCTTTCAGCAGTTATACCCTACGTGCTTGTCTCAAGAGCTGCTTTAGTCCATCCCTGAATACTGCATCAGTATAAGTCATACTTCCTAAACTATGTCAAGGAACTCCCTTTTGCTTCATTAAAATCTCTACAGAATTTACTTGCTATTGCTTAACTAAGTAATTCTAAGGCAATTAATTTTCTGTTATCGTTCATTTTGCACTAGCTGTTGAGACACATGCCCTGTAAGGGATTCCCATGGGCTGGGAAGGATGCCCCACAGCTGAAGAAGCTGCAGAACTGCTTCTGCAGAGCTTGTGTAGGAAAGAAACTGAGGAGGGCGAGGAGGTAAAGCATTAGCTGTCATTACCAGCTGAAGGGGAGGTATGTGGCTGTACCTTCACTAACTGGTACTGGTTAGACACTCTCTTTAATATAGGCGAGCATGATCAAGTAAATATGGCTGGCTCCATTGACCTTCCTTTTCTGCTGCGCTGATCTCATCTGTACATGACTATATCCTGTATTTCTAGTCTATCGATTTATATTCTGTCCAAATTGTGCAATTTGCCAGAAGTAAAGCAAATTCTTATGAATTGAGAATTTGATGCCATTCAGCTTTGAGGTGGATCTACTGCAGGGCAGAGTTCAAAGTATTGAAAGTTTTTTTTTGACCCGTGTTGTTTTCTAATATAAGCCCAAATTTTCATTTATGTGGCTTGACAAAGTTAGGAAAAATTACCTAAATTAGTTAGCTAAATTACCATTGTCCTGGTTTTGGCTGGGATAGAGTTAAATTTTTTCCTAGTGCTATGTTTTGGATTTAGTATGAGAAGAACACTGATAACACACTAATGTTTTTAGTTGTTGTTAGGTAATCTACTGCTCAAGGACTTTTCAGCTTCCCATGCTCTTCCAGGTGCACAAGAGGCTGGGAGGGAGCATAGCTTGAAGAGCTAGCCCAGCTGGCCAATGGGGTATTCTATACCATGTGATGTCATGCTCAGTATACGAATGGGGGGTATGGTCCAGGAAGTAGTGATCGCAGCTTGTTATTGATCAGTGGGTGGTGAGCAATCGCATTGTGCATCACTCATTTTGTATATTCGATTACTACTACTACTACTGCTACTATTATTATTATTATTATTATTATCATTATCCTTTCCTTTTCTATTCTGTTCTATTAAACTGTCTTTATCTCAATCCACGAATTTTACTTTCTTTTTTTTTTTTTTTCGATTCTCTCCCCCGTCCCACTGCGGGCCAGGGGGGCAGTGAGCGAGCGGCTGTGTGGTGTTTGGCTGCCTGCCAGGTTAAACCACAATGCTATTGTTTTTCTGCAAATTTCTGTTTTGATTTCAGCTTCTGATGCCAGTTTCAGGCTTTGGCATTAATTTTCCAAACTGTAAGTGGATCAAATATATGTAACATGAAAGACTGAAGTTTTGACTGTATGCTGCTATAACAGGTGGAATAGTCCAGGGCAATGCAGACCACCAAAATTTATAAAGTACATGACAGCAAATGATAAGATAATGTCCATCAGGGGGTCTGACTGAGGAACACATTTCCAGAGGCAGTCAGGCTAATACTGTCTTGATTATCTTTAGGAAAAACAAACTCTCTGTGTTTGAAAAAAACCTCTTCCACTGCTGAGGATATTTTCTTTTAACCCAATAAACACTTATTAAAACAGAAAAAGGAATAGATATAAAACATAAAGTCAGAAAAAAAGCTATCCTAGAGCAAATTTTACTCCCCTTCTCTCCCTCCCTGTCCCCTGAGAATAAAGAATTGACCTATAGACTTTATAAAGTCTAAGAGGGATTTGGCTATTGATTTTATAGGGACGGTGTCAGCTACTCTGAAGGCAGGTGGAGAATGCATAAAACCCATATGTGGATGTAGGCTTAGGAATAACTGCCTCTGTTGAAATGCAGCAGTGCTGCCACTCTATCAAATGAAAATTAATTTCTCAGTAAAAGAAGTAGTTTAATGCAACAGGCTTCACTGGAGAAAAAATGGATAAGAAATGAATTGAGGCTGCATTTGAAGCTTTACATTTAAGTCACTGACAGTCATCTTTCAACTGCCATTTATCACTTATAAAGAAGGACTTGTGGAAATAACATATTTGTTATGATGTATGACGTGCCATTTATCAAATATCTTCAGCAGCACATTTTGGAAATATGCATGCCCTGTATTTCAGGTGGGAAATGTATGCTCTGAAATAGCATACAGGTCACCATTCAATTGACTTCTAAATAATTTCCTTTTACCTCCTGGAGCACTGTACAAGATAAAGTGTTTGGAATTTTGAATAATTTTTATAACGATGCTGTTGCAGTCTACCAAAAGATTTGATGAACTTTATGCAAACATTCCAAAGCACTTTCAGATAGATAAAGAAATTTAAATCTGGAGAAGATCTAGGTTGTCTAAATCCAGTTTGCATTATAGCTCTGGAAATGTGTATTTTTAATTAATATCAAGCACAAAGACTTGTGACTTAAATGATTTGGGTTGCTTTCATTTCTTACCTTAAAATTAACTCCTGAATTAAGAGTATGGAAACTATCATACAGAACCAGCATTCAGCACATTGTGTTTATCACATAGCAGACAATCATGAGACAAACTTTCTACAGATAATTATGAAACAAAATCACTATAGAATTTTTTCCTAATCTTTGCCCATTCTGAATTGACCCTGTGATGTCGTTATCACCGCACCTACGTTGTTGATGTTATTTTTAATAGCTTCCATTGTTGCAGCTTTGGGTGTTTTCATTATTTATATAAAATTCTGTAAATATCCATTCACTTTTTTGAAATCTTTTGAGCTCTCAGCCTAGTGATATCCTGTATCAGTGAGCTCTACGACTGAGTCGTGCATTGTAAAGAGTGAAATCTGGGCTGCATTGTTTTCAGTATCATTTTGTATTGAGATAATTGTCCCTTTGTAAAAGGCAAGCACCATCCTTTGCTGTTTCATTAAGTCAGCACTGCTAAGCATTCTTCAGACAAAAATAAAGATGATGTTGATGGTGAAGATGCCCCTTTCGTGAAGAGATTATAAGGTTTGCAGTTGGGTTGGGAGGAGGGGAGTTCTAGCATGCAAACTGGTAGGCTAAAACCTTTGTATCTTCCTCTTCTCTTCTGCCTTTTTTGTCTCAATGACCATTGCTTGGTTTTTTAAGAAACCTTTCCAAGAAAGGAGGCAAGGAACTTTTATAAGCGCGTTTTACAGAGTGTGCTAAAACTCACTGAATCATTGAAATGTGGGGATCCAATTGTGGGATGCAAGAAATGAGTGAGAAGAAAATAAGAGGTAGGTCACTTTGGCATGTGACTTTGACAGAACCAGAAGGGCCAGAGAGGATAGGAGCATGTGAGGAGGTATTTATGTGCAAGAGGGTGGAAATGGAAATAAATCTCTATGTTGCTTCAGAAGACCATAACAGGTTATCTCTGACACCAGAAGTCTAATTACAGTGGCTGGATTGAACAGCGCTTAGGGCTGTAGCCCTGGGCTTACTACTCAAGTTCGGTTGCCCTTGCTACTGAAGTGACTTTTGGCACATCATTTCCTTCTGCTTCCGTTCCTAGCTTGTAAAATGAAAACTCTACCCAGTCAGGCTGATACAACCAACCCAAATTTATGATCTTATAAGCAATTCCTATTTGAAAGAGAAACTCATTATGAATCAGGGTTCTTTCGTTGTAATAGTCTTTGCTTACTAGAGAATGCATAAAGGCAGGCACTTTCTCAAGCACAAGAAGGATCATATGAGTACAGATGATTTCTCACTTCATCTTTCAAAATGTCTTTAGAGTCAAAAGTCCACTAAATCTCTCAGCTTTCCTGGGGCTTAATCTCTGTGTTAATTTATATCTGAGCTCTTTCAATTCTCTACCTGAGCTTTTGTTTATGGATACACTCTGAGATTCATCCTGAAATGACTTTCATCCTCCTTCCAGGCTTCAAAAGGGTTTGGATCAGGTCTGTACTGTTTTCCAAAAGAATAATAATGGAATTTTACCTAATATAATGCCCTCCAAATGTGCATTAGATGGAACCGTGGTTCAAAGTGTGTCACAGCTTATAACCTGTATCTCTAAATTTGTAAGCTTTTAAAAATGCCTTTACAAATATATTATTTGTTTGGGGTTTGCTTTATGTGAAAAGAAAATTAGAGAGTAATCCATTCTTTACTAAACCTCCCCAGATTTCAACTTCTGAATATTTATATGTCTTAGAGTTTACACAAGTGTGCTTTCTAGGTTTTATGTTACTGTATATCTTCCACTTGATAGTTTGCTAGAATGAAGAGTTGTTCATTTGACAAGTTTTTTGTAATAGAGCTTTGCACCTGAATAGTCTTTGTTCGTTCTTCAAGAAATACTTTTGTATATTCTTCTTGAAAAATCACCAGGATGAAGGAACTGACAGATGAGTCCATTTGTACAGTAATTTTTCCCACCTTTCTGCAGAAATTAAAGCAAATTTCACCCATAGGTGACAACAAACTCTTGGAAAATGAAAATGCAGTCAACCCAATGTGTGGAACTAAGTATACAATGGTGACCGCAAAAATGTTTATGTGGAAATATGCAAACAATCTAAAGCTAATCAAATCTCAGAAAACTCTCGATATCTTTCTGAGAACTGCAAAAGAGTTATCTAACGTGGGTGGTGATTAGATGAAGAGAAAGCCTCCAGTCTGAGGATGGCTGAGGATTCCCCGGTAGCTTACCTTTGAACTTACTTTGCCCTTGTAAGAAGCTGATCTCCATCCCTAACTGACATCTCTGCTTCGTGTCTTTTATTGGAGAGAACAGTAAGGCCTAATTGCTGCACCCCATCATCAGCCACAAGAACTATCGAACATCGAATGCTCCCCACCTTTGCAGAATCAGAAGGACCATACCTGTGTCTTCATATCAACACTCTGAAACTGGAAATCAAAGATGAAACAGTGACTTATCACACACATTTCTGTGGGAGCTGGTGGGAGCTGTAATCCTGTGCTATGTACTTTTAGGTCATTAGGACATAAAAACCTTGGTCTGATCTCCTGCTTTATCATTATGTATAGTGTGTTTTCTCCAGTGCGTTTTGAAGAAAAATATATGAGAATGAGACAGATTTTTCTTTTGACTCCTGAGTTAGTAATTTATATATTTATTTTTCTAGTCATTTGGTAAATTGCTTAGTTCTTTACCATTACTGTTAAAAATTTATTTTCAAGGAGAAAAACCAAAGCCAAATCTTTCCTTTTTTCTTTTCCTTTACAAGCAGGCAGGACAGCCTTGAGATGTCCACATCCTATTGTTTCTTATGAGCAAAATATTTTTTATAAGATTAGCAGCAAATGAAATATTCCGAGACTGCCTTATTTCTTTCTTAGAAATAATTCTGACTTGTGACTGAATAATATTTAAACACATTAATAGTAAATGCTGTTAATTAGATTCGGGCTTTTGTAGAGTGATTTTCATTAATTACATTCTTACTCTGAGTTATTTTACACAATCTGTGATCTTCCAGACATGGTGGATTAAATAACTACAAAGGAGCACTTGGAGGAAAAAGCACATTTTCAGGGCATGCTTGCTTTTATACTTTTTCCTTGAGAATTTTAAGTGCAATTTATTCATTAGCTACATAGATGTGAACAAATGTCCATATACTGTAGTAATTGTTGCAGTATTAAATGAATGTCTGTGTTGTGGTCAGAGGTTTGGATGCTATTTTCAGATGCATTGCTTGTATGCTAGAGAAACATTACAAATGGAGGAGAAGCACTGTTCAAGGATGGGTTAGTCTATACACTGGTGGAAGCAGCTTTTGAGGAGCTGAGGAGACTGTGGCAAAGGTGTCCATCAGATTTTAGCTGAAGCATACGGTTTTCTTGAAGCCAAAACACTTTGTAGAGAAAATGCTGATGTTAAAAAACACTTTATGAAGGAAGAAAACTCTGTGTGTGTGAGACAGAAAGCAGGTGCACAGGCTTGACAAATCTATCTGTGCCCCAGACCACAAACCAGACCTGGAAATTCAAAGTCTAGTGTGTCTGTGTATGTGTAGGATGCATCTGCCCCAGGTCTGAGCTATTTGCTTGGGAATTGCTTTGTAGACATTGGAGATGAACAAGCACCTATAAAGAATGAGGTGGATCACTTCCTGGGCATGCGTCTTCTTTCCATGGGCTGTGAAGGGAAGCTGACAGGACTAGGTTTTTGATCCTTAAGTTAGGGAAGATGAATTGCTTTCCTTCTTGGGTCACCCCTTGGCAAATATAAGAAACTGGTGCTGAAGTCCCTTTTTTTTTTTTTTTTTTTTTAAATAACATCCTATAGTGAGGCAAAGTAATCAGCCATTCTCTGGTCAAGTCTCTTTGAAGGGGAGTGGGGTGGAACGAGGAAAAAAAACCCCAAACAAACCAAGAAAAGAATCAACTACAGGAATTTTTATCCTTTTCCCTCCTCCTTTTTAATAGTAAGGAGATGTTTAGAGGAGTCTCTGGTCAATTTTTACCCTTTGTTGCAGATTGTTCACAGGACCCTTGCAGCGATGCTGGGCTCTTTGGCAGCTTTAGCCACCTTAGCTACTGTTGGGGAGGTAAGTTTTCAAACTGTAACTGCTCAGTTTGTTTCTTGGTATGATATCGTAAATTTCCATGTTTGCCCTGTTGTGATTGGGCACATGACAGAACAGTGTTTATTAAGAGAGAAAGCAATGGTGGGGCAAGTATTGGGAAGAGGAAGCATCTTGGGGAAAACAAGTCAGCCTAGGGTATACACAAGAAGAGCAGAAAAAAGTCAGTTGATGCTATTTTGTTCTGATTTGCAGGAAGCTGAGTGCAACCATTTTCAGCTTAATTCAGAGTTACTTAAACACTGTTATTTTCAGTAATGTTAGGTCACCAAGCAAGCCTAAATGGAAATACATTGCCTTATACTACCCTAAATAATTACACCTCATGCTTACCTTCCAATCCTTTTTTCCCCCCTCTGCTTACTCTTAGTTGATATTTAGTGAAACCTCTGATTTATTTTCTCTGTTTTTCTCATAACTGGTCACCACATCATTGCTACGTTCCCTTAAATTCCCTCCAGCTTGTTCACAGGTGAAGCGGTATGCTTTTGTTCTCTTACCAAAAAGGAAACTGGGGTGTACTATATAATTCAGTTATCTTATATTTCTGTAATGCTACATAAGAAACAACTAGATAAACCAATAACCTAACGTAGGCTTTTGATAATGACCCACTTAGGATGCCAGCAGTACTTTCAATTAGTAATAATAATAATAAGAGTAGTAGTAGTAATAATAATAATAATAATGGTAATAATAGAGAGTCCTTTTTGTGCACCTTGTAGGAACACTTATTAATTTCCATCATAGCTTATTTAAATGGTTCATCAATTAAGTGGAGTTTATATTTCATAGCTAATTACAAGTTAGATGTTTCATGGCATTCACTGGTATTTTTTGATTGCAGAGGCCAAGTATGGTCAAAGTGGTGGAGTGGATTGATTATGAGACATTGGCACTGCTGTTTGGAATGGTAACTGAAACCTATCTTTTGCTCTAAAAGTGCTGAAACAATCACACTCAATATAAAGATGTTTCCCTTTTAAACATTTTGTTAATTTACTTTACGGAGACATGTTATGATGAAAATTTGGCCCTTAAGGGATTTATCAAAAAAGAGGATGATCAGACCTCTGAAGGATCCTTTTGAAAACATTGATCCTTTTCTATTTTTCTTTTTAATCTGTAAAATTGTGTTGATAACATACTAAAAACGTCCTTAAGGTCTATAAATGCAAAGACCTGTTTAAGTGCCAAATATTATCATTCTCATTTATCTTGTTAATTTTGTTTACTCAAAACCTTCCTCAAACACACTCTGCTGGAAAGTGGTTTTCTTTGTCTTACTCAGTACTATGTTTGGAGTCAAAAAAAAGCAAACCGGAAATGGAGGAGAATTATCTGGTTAGATTATAATCATATATTATTTTAATCACTTTGCCCAGAGCTATTTATGGTAAAAAGAATTGTCCAAGTGCTATTAAACTCTAACACAAAATATACAATATACAGAGACAAAATTACAATTATCTGTTGCCATTCTGAGGTTTTCTTATTTCCTGACATTGCTCCCAGCTCCCCGCCTTCCCCACAGAAAAACAAAGCAAAAAATATCTGTTGGGAGCAAAGATGTAAGGACAGGAAACCTCCCAGAAATGTGGGAAAATGCAAGTAATTCTTGGAGCCGCTATCTTCTGCACTCTGTAGAGCATTACTGCAGAAAGCAAACACACTTATTGGCTTTTCTTGATTAATGACATAAGGGAGACACATTGAGTACTTAATATATGATGCCCACTTAGTCACTACAAATAAAATTCAACCAGACTAGTATGACATTTACAGATTGTTTATGTTGAGAACTAAATTTCACCATATGACCCATTAACAAGAGATATCTGGCAGCTGTAGTGGATATCCTAATATGAAGGTGATCACATTCTCAGAGCTGTGTCAGATAAGAAGTGCTTTTGTCAGGATCACAAAATACAACACTTTGTTTTTGTGTAATAGTTCAGTTGCAAGCTATTATCTTTTTCTTCATCTTTTGGTAGATGATTTTGGTGGCCATATTTTCAGAGACTGGATTCTTTGACTACTGTGCAGTAAAGGTAGGGTTGTTTTGGTACTCTTAATTATTACTGGATTAATCAAGTTAGTATTTAATCAGATCTGTTACACCAAGCATTATCTTTGAAGAACCTTTCTTAGGGCAGTGTATACTTATCACATTAGAAATGACAATGGTCAACTTGTAATTTTGAAAAATCTCTTAGGGATGAAAGGAAGCCCTTAAGGCAATTCTGTTTCTACAGGAGAAAGGTAAAGGCCCCCAGTAGGGTACACAAGCATATGGACAATATGGAGCTGAGTTATTCCACTGACTTCCCCAGGACTGCGGTTCTGCTGTTACTGAAATCTGTATTTATGCCTGGCAGTGGGAGAGAGGAAATATGGGAACTATCATTAGCTTTATGATCACACATGAAAAATGGCCACAGACCTCTGCACAGTAGCAGAACCAAAGATTACATGAAAAGGGTAATTCTGATGGATTGGTTGTAAAGCAAGTATTACCCATGGTGAGGGACTCCTTCACCTGCTGCAAAGCTTAATTTTCTTGAAAAGGGTGGAAAGAAAGAAAACAGAAGTGACAAGGAGGACTACTTTGAGCTCAGAATCCCTAAACAAAACATGGGTGGACACAACCCCTGCCTATATAGATGTCCAGATTGTGTAGTCCCAGCAGTGCTGCTCTGAGGATGGYTCTGGGAAAGTGTCCCAGTGTGTGGAGGGAGTGGGAGGTCTGAACCACATTAGTCCACCTGGGCATGCAGGCAGAAGATGGGGACTCAGCCCTGTTCCTGCCACAGACCCCCTTCATGCCTGGCAGCGTGGCATGGTGTATCTTCAGACTTGTTTCTTCCTCTGCGTGATGGAAATGTTTACCCACTTCCACGAAATGTTTTCTTGCTAAATTAATTAATATTGGAGAGGATGCGGTTGGAGGTGCATGGAGTAGTAAATGCTCTGAGCTCACTGTTGCCTCATCTTTGGTGAAGTTGTTTTATCTATCATTTCTTGAAAACTAAGCTGGAGTGATCTAGTCCCTTAATTTTGTTTCTATTTGTTTGGTTTTATCAGGCTTATCGATTCTCTAGAGGCAAGGTGTGGGCCATGATTACGCTTCTGTGCCTCATTGCTGCAATTCTTTCTGCATTTTTGGACAACGTTACCACTATGATGCTCTTTACTCCAGTAACCATAAGGTACTTTATTGTTATGGTTTTGGACTTGGTCTTTTATAGCTAGCAATCAGTAGTAGACATGTGTGCAAAACGCTTGTTTGGACTTTTTTTGATCATCTAAATGGAAATCAAAACTTCAAATACTTCTGTTGTAGTAGGGTAAAGAGCTAACGTTTTCAAAGCGATCGGTTGCCTTTCCCTTTGTGTTAATAGTGAGCACATGTCTGAAGCCTGTTATACTGCCTTGGCAGCTAACTATTCTAGTTTGTCTCCATATCTGAACCGAATAGCATATTGCACCAAACGCTCCCTAATAGGTGAATTTTTTTTCCTATAAGCAGGGAGATTTTTTTAACTAAAGCTGCCTTGTCCTTTACTGGCTAATATCTATATATAATTTTAGATAGTAATTTATGTTTTAGTGAAGTTGTTATCCCTTCTAATACTAGTGACAAATAAATTAAAAAAATCTCCAGATTTCAACTAAAAGCTTTGTTTTGGAATACGAGACTGAATTTTCTTCCTATTGGTGATCATGACATTGGTACAGCCACCGGTTAATTCCACAATTTGAGATTAGATATTTGGAACTTTTAATAGAGAACAGTGAATTTAGTTACTTCAGATTTCTGTAAATTAATAACACGTGATTTGCAACTACATTTAATCAATGTGTGATTATAAATTACTGTTTAACCTGAATTTAACCTGTGTCTGGCCAGGCAAATCTGGTTAATCCAGTTCAGTTTCAGAAAGATCTAGTGTGTTTTTAAAATGATCCTGAGTGATGTAATGCTTGCAATCATTATCACATTAAAATACACAAAATGTGGAGTTCAAGACCCTTGAGGCACCAAGGAGGGTGCGCAGCAAGCTCACTACCCTTAACTTGAGGAGAGCAGACTGGCATCTTCAGGGATCTGCTTGGTAGAGTGCCATGGGTCAAAGCCCTGGAGGGAAGAGGAGCCCAAGAAAGCTGATGAATAGTCAAGGATCATCTCCTCCAAGCTCAGGAGTGATGCATCCCAACAAAGTAGAAGTCAGCCAAAAATGCCAGGAGGCCTGCGGGGATGAACAAGGAGCTCCTGGACACACTCAAAAAGGAAGCCTACAGAGGGTGGAAGAAAGGACAGGTAGTCTGGGAGGAATACAGAGAAATTGTCCGAGCGGCCAGGGACCAGGTTAGGAAAGCCAAAGCCCTGATAGAATTAAATCTAGTCAGGGACGTCAAGGCCAACAAGAAAAGCTTCTATAGGTATGTTGGTGATAAAAGGAAGACTAGGGAAGGTGTGGGCCCTCTCCGGAACAAAGCAGAAGACCTGGTTACCCGGGATATGAAGAAGGTGGGATATGGAGAAAACTCAATGACTTTTTTGCCTTGGTCTTCATCGACAAGTACTCGAGCCTCACCGCCCAAGCCACAGAAGGCAAAGGCAGGGACTGGGAGAATGAAGAGCTGCCCACTGTAGGGGAAGATCAGGTTCGAGACCGTCTAAGGAACCTGAAGGTGCACAAGCCCATGGGACCCGATGAGATCTATCCGTGGTCCTGAAGGAACTGGGGGATGAAGTTCCTAAGCCACTATCCATTGTATTTGAGAAGCTGTGGCAGTCGGGTGACTGGAAAAGGGAAAAAAGGAAGGCCTGGGGAACTACAGGCCAGTCAGTCTCTGGGAAGATCATGGGACAGATCCTCCTGGAAGCTATGCTAAGGCACATGGAGGACAGGGAGGTGATTCGAGACAGCCAGCATGGCTTCACCAAGGGCAAGTCCTGCCTTACCAACCTAGTGGCTTTCTATGATGGAGTGACTACATCAGTGGACATGGGAAGAGCTACAGATGTCCTCTATCTGGACCTCTGTAAGGCCTTTGACATGGTCCCCCACAACATCCTTCTCTCTAAACTGGAGAGGTATGGATTTGATGTGTAGACTGTCCGGTGGGTGAGGAGTTGGTTGGATGGATGCATCCAGAGGGTATTGGTCAACGGCTCAATGTCCAGATGGAGATCAGTGACGAGTGGTGTCCSGCAGGGATCCGTATTGGGATGGGTACTGTTTAATATCTTCGTCAATGACATAGATAGTGGGATCGAGTGCACCCTCAGCAGGTTTGCAGGCAACACCAAGCTGAGTGGTGCGGTTGACACGCCTGAGGGACGGGATGCCATCCAGAGGGACCTGGACAAGCTCGAGAAGTGGGTCCCTATGAACCTCATGAGGTTCAACAAGGCCAAGTGCAGGGTCCTGCACCTGGGACAGGGCAACCCCTGGTATCAATACAGGCTGGGGGATGAAGGGATTGAGAGCAGCCCTGCTGAGAAGGATGTGGGAGTACTGGTGGATGAAAAGCTGGACATGAGCTGACAATGTGCACTTGCAACCCAGAAGGCCAACCATATCGTGGGCTGCATCAAAAGCAGCGTGGCCAGCAGGTTGAGGGAGGTGATTCTGCCCTTCTACTCTGCTCCAATGAGACCCCACCTGCAGTACTGCGTCTAGCTCTGGAGCCCTCAGCACAAGAAAGACATGGACCTGTTGGAKTGGGTCCAGAGGAAGGCCACGAAAATGATCAGGGGGATGGAATGCCTCTCCTATGAAGAAAGGCTGAGAGAGTTGGGGTTATTCAGCCTGGAGAAGAGAAGGCTTTGGGGACACCTTATTGCGGCCTATTAGTACTTAAAGGGGGCTTATAAGAAAGATGGGGACAAACTTTTTATCAGGATCTGTTGCGATAGGGCAAGAGGGAACTAAAGAGGGTAGATTCAGACTAGATATAAGGAAGAAATTTTTTACAATGAGGATGGTGTAACACTGGCACTGGTTGCCCAGAGAGGTGGTCRATGCCCCATCCCTGGGAACATTCAAGGTCAGGTTGGATGGGGCTCTGAGCAACCTGATCTAGTTGAAGATGTCCCTGCTCATTGCAGGGGGGCTGGACTAGATGACCTTTAAAGGTCCCTTCCAACCCAAATGATTCTGTGATTCTGCGATTCTATAAAATTCTATTAAGAAATGATCTGACTTTGAAATGTAGTGTAAAGCAGTAAAAAACAATTTTGCAAGTGGAATTTATTCTAGATTGGAAAACAGTTGGTGAATGAAAGCTCTATTTGTCTTCTGTCCAATTGTATTTTAAAGAGGTCAGTTTGCTTTACTCCAATCAATAATTTCACCTCTAGCAGTAAGTAACACTGGAACTATTAAACACCAAGTTTTCTTTAGCTGTGTTGCAGAATATTTTGGATTAACTATAAGTGGGAATGGATTGAAATCCAAATGTCAGTGCATCATGAACTCTTGTTCACCGGCATTTATTCCATTTTCAGAGAACCATGGAGCAGCTCAGGTTGGAAGGGACCTCGAAAGACCATCTGGTCCAACCTTCCATGGGAAAGGGAGCCTAGATGAGATATTCTATCACCCAGTTCAGTCATATCTTGAAAAACCTCCAGTGATGGGGACTCTACCACATCCCTGGGAGGTTGTTCCAGTGGTTAACTGTTCTCACCATAAAAAAAGTCTTTTCTTATGGTCCTATGAAATCTCTTCCAGTGCAACTTGTACTTGTTGCCCCTTGTCTTCTCCATGTAGCTCCTTGTGAAGAGAGCCTCTTTTCTTGTAGTCACCCTTTAAGTACCAGAGTTTTATACTAGATGTATGTAAGTACTTTAATTTTATACTAAGTGAGTTTGTAATGCTCAAGAAGGGGAAACTCAGTATGCAGGAAACATTTGTATTTGAATCACTATCAAAGCTAAAATAAAATTTTGTCTTGCCTAGTAAAAACAAATAATTGCCTATTTCTAAAAGCTTCATGCTGGGGGCCATTTTTTGTTTTTATCTTACTGCCATTGTCTTCAGCCTTTGCCTACAGCTTCACTGTGTTGCACTGTGCTGTCATTGCCATGGAGATAATGCTTGCAGAAAATCCTACTGACTCTATGAATATAAGGATTTATATTTCCATTAATAATACGTAAATCATGATATTTGTTTCACTCTGCATTTTGTAGTAAGCTGATTAAAAAAAAATAACTACCCCTTTTTAGCTATAGTTTATTTTCAAGATACTTTGTTATTGGGAACTGGAAAAGGCTAATGGTTGTTCACATGTGGAATTATATAACCAGGGTAAGTAAACTGAAGAAGTTTCATCCTACCATATAGCTAACGCATTCTGATGGTTTTATAGGTTGGGCTTGGCCTTTCTTGGGCTATGCCAGAGGTTCTTTCTTCGAGGTATCACTAGGCCCATCAAAAAGAAAGAATCATTGAAGAAAAGTTAAGGTTATATTTTGAAACATTTGGAAATCAAGTAGTGATGAAGTTAAAATTATAAGTACTGTTGTGGTCTTGCACGACAATTGATACAGTTGGGCGAGTTGTACTGTAAAGTGCCCTTTAACTGCATAATTTTATGCTGCTGGGGAAACAGTGTATTTTTGCACAGTTATTTTGTTCTGGAGTTTTTATGTGCTGACATATGTTATCTGACAATGTTTTTTCTGAGTTTTAAATTGACATTCTTGGTGACAGCATAAGTGTATCAAGTTAAGCTTTTGTGCAATACATTCTTTGCAATACAGGTTTTAATAATACAGACACAGACTGAACAGTAAAGCTCAACTCTTCCTTCAGGGAAACATGTGACAGCACTGCAGCGAAAGCAATCCTGACAAAGCATTCTTGCTGCCCACTCTTCCCCCCATCCTGTATTAGGTAGAGGGGCAATAATTTAAGTGTGGCCTCCATCTTTACACACTGGGGCAACGTTTTGATAAGCTGTGAGCAGAAAAACAGTCGTTCCTTATGCCACAGTGCTTAGGTGTGACCTTAACTTTCAGCCTTTAATACAATGGTCCAAGTTTAAAGTCCAGCATGTAGTTCAGAAATGAGCGGATTGTGCGCAGATCTGTGCGTAAATGTAATTTGTGTGAGTTGAAGTAATCTGTGTGAAGATTACTGTGTGTAAGTGGGCTCTGAGTTGAAATGGATCATGAGGTTACTGAGTCAATCCCAGTATTTGCCAGAGCACTTTAAGATGCTTCTTATTAAAGAAGCATTTTACTGTTTCTTATTAAAGAAGCATCTTATTAAAGAAGCATCTTACTAAAGAAGCATTAAATATTTTTGAACTGCTAAAAACATTTTGAGATTTTTTTAGTAATGAGGAATGTGTATTTTCTACTCTTGCTGCATTACAAGTAGAAATACTCATGATCAAGCTTTAGAGAAGGGGAAAAATAGGAACAGAATAAACCGGATAAACCTAGGCTGAAAGCTGAGGTCTCTAGGAGATGATTCATGGCTAATAGGTTGCCTGCACAATCCTCTACCACTGCTCCCCACAAGAAAGTTAACTACTGATGCTGAGTGCAGAGCCTGTGGTTGCTCAGAATAGTTTCCCATAGGTCAGTGTAGCCTGGGGCCCATGGTTTAAAAAGTTGTATGACACTGAAAATTTGAAATGCTATTTTCTGTGTAGTCCAACTCTTGTAAGAGTTGATTACTTTTAATGAAATACTTTTTAAAATGCGTCAATTTTGTAACCATTAATTATTGCATTATAAATGTAAAAAAATCTACCATTTTTGCATTTATATTGCTATAATTACAGTTACTGTAGCACATTTCATGTAGCACAATTAAAATTTTAACAATATACACAGACAAAAATATTACGTTTAAAATCCAGCAATTTTTCAGTGAAATGACTGTATTTTGTAAATTTTGTACATGTTAAGATTTAAGGTAATTTAGTCATAGGGTAAGAGGTTAATTTCATTCTCTTTATACCACAGGCTCTGCGAAGTACTTAATCTTGATCCTAGGCATGTCCTGATTGCAGAAGTAATCTTCACAAATATTGGGGGGGCTGCCACAGCTGTTGGGGATCCTCCAAATGTGATTATTGTTTCAAAGCAGGAGCTGAGAAAGGAGGTAAGTACTGCAAGCTGTTTGGCTACTAAAATTAAGTACTGATGTTGACTTATGCCTTGTTGAACCTTCTCTTTGCCCAGATAGCCATATAAACAGAACATAATCCACTTTTTCTGCCACACTATTTCTTAGTAGGATGATCAGACAGAACAGAGTGATCTTTTGGGGACAAAATTGTGATGAAGTGTAGACTTTTTGATATGGACTGAGAATACTGGTTTCCTTTTTTTTTTTTGGTGGTGTTGGGGAGGATTTCCTTGTCAATGGCAAAGTGAAGAAGGAAGCAATAATGGAGGGCTGTAAAGAGAGAGCAAGAAGTTGGAAAAAAAGAAAAATGTGCAAATGAAGCTGAAAATCCAAACTTTTTTTTCACAATAAGCTTTCTCTCAAAAGTTAAATATATTGAGACAATTTGATTCCTTTTCAGAAATTTCAAACCAGAAATAATAACCATACGCAAAAACCCGCAACGTGAGAGGCTGTGTTGCCCCTGTAGACCCATGTTATACATGATTCCTGCAGGCAGAGACTTTGTCCTTCAGCTGCAGCCCAAGGGGTTGGGGGGGGTGAGAGGGGAGCAGGGGCTCCTCCCATGCAACACGGGCCGCAGCCGGCTCCCACTTCCCACTAACATTTTGGTATCCCCAGGCTGCAATGACAGATTTTAACTTCCAACACTTGACTCTTCCCTTCCATCGTTTCATTTTGCTGGGTGACTGGTGCCAAAGGGAAGGCTACGGTGGCTGGTGCTGGGTGGGACTGCAGGACTCCAGACACCTGCCAGCGGGACCATCCTGGTCTCACCATCTCCTCCCACCCACATGGCCCTCTCTGCCCCGTGGACAGGCAAAGCCACTGCTGGTGGGTGTTCACGTTTGCAGCCAGCTTCTGCACGGAGTTGGCATTTGCGTGAGTTTTCCATGCTTTCAGCTATCCCTGCCACCCCTGAATAGGAGGGCATCAAGTCCCACTTCTGCCTCTGACACTGTGCTCCCTGGTACCCCTTGGTGCGTGACCCGTCTCTGGTGCGCTGGGGGCAGCAGGAGGCAGCCTGCTCAGGATGGAAGGGGCAGCTCCTCCTGGGATGGGGCAGCTCTGCTCTCCTTCTGCCCCTGCACCACCACCAACAAGCAGCACGATGGAAGGGGCAGTAATGTAACGGGCATGTCTGTAGGGACACCAGGCATGTGTTTCTGTTTTGGCCAGGTATCATAAGCTCCCAAAACAAATAAATTTAAAGGAATTCAAGGTAGTGTACGGGCTAGTGTGAAAATACCTGTGCAAGTGGGATGAGGGAATTGTAGTATAAAATTCTAGGTTTTTTTATTTGGAATCAATTATGTTTCTATTGCTGTACCAAAAAAAGATCTTTTCTAATTAACTGAATGCACTCAAATTAATTAAGTACTGTCCAGGTTGGAAAATATCTTTGAAAGTTCATAGTATTTCATAAATTGAATGTTTACCTTCAAAATGTTTGAAATGCGCTGCAATTACTTGGTTTGGATGATGACGTTGGAGACTCTGTAATACTCCTGCCTGAGGATTTGATAGCTAAATTTTACATTTTAAATATGAAACCTGTGCAACTATTTAAAACTTCTTTTCTAAAAGAGAATAATTAACACCTGCCATGCAGGTCATTTTCCTAAATGCTCAGCAACTCATCATCTCTGTAGAACCTTTAGAAATGGCTATAAACATGGGAAGCAATTAAGCAATTGCATTGAAAGGAAACAATTTTACCTTTCTCTTGAATGAGATATTGATAATTTTAGGAGGACTCACATGTATAAATACCCTGGCAAATGTGACATTATAGCAAATTCTGTATTCGAAACAAGCACAAAAACTTTCCAAATGTTTTCAGTCTGGATTGTTTTCAGATCTTTTATTGCATCACAGAAATAAGGACATAATAAAACAGATCAGATTCAACACAGGACCGTGGGACTTGTGCGTCTTCTTTCCTGTAGTCTCATCTGTTATATCTATATCTATATATATAAACAAAAGAGGATCAAAGACCTATCCTTGGCTCTGAGGCTGAGTGGCATGGACTGGCTTATGTCCTCACTGCTTTGGGCTCCTGTAAAGGAGATTTGCCTGGGAAAGCGCTGGCAGGAGTAACTGGATAAAGCCAAGAGTGATGGCAGGGAGGGAGCTGGACCATCTGGCCTCTTACAGTCTGTGCTGTTGAACTAATAGCTCGATTCCTGATTTTGTCCACCTGCTTTAGCATGCTCTCTTTTATATAGAAGAAGAAACATAGACATTGTTATCTTGTGTCTGAAACTACTTCTAGCAAAGGCTGCTGTGAGGAAGGGTTATACAATCAACCCCAAATCTGCCTCTAAAATGTGTGGGATGTCTGCTATATTTGTACCAAGTAAATTTTTTTTTTTTTTTAAAAAGTGTTTCAGAGGTAATAGTTCTGGAATGCAATAATGGCATTTTGGAAAGAGGACGTCATGTAGTGTTTTTTATAGTGTCTATTATGATGTTTTCTACAGAATATATCTGTTTTTTACTTCTTCTCAGCATTATGGCCACGTTTTTGTCACCTAGGAATTTTTTCTCCTTGATATTGTCATTGAAATTCCCCTTTTCATCCTCTTTCACTTCTTTTTCAGTGTTATTTTTGCATAATAAGTACAGGAGTACTTGGACAAATGCCCCTGTAGGAGGCTGAATAGTGTATTGCACTATGTAGATGATCAGGAAGAGAATTTTACCAATCTCCCTGAACTTTTACTGTTGTACATCAACCTCTAAAAGCAGCCTAGTAAGATATTATGCAAGCTTACACTTTCTTAGGAAACCTTGGATTTTAAATCAATACAAAATGAAATGCAGCCTTGTTACTTTGAGTGCTGTTATTGGGTTATAGCATTAGAAATGCTTTACTCTTTGTTTACTGTAGTGCTGGAGAGATTTTTCTCTCTGGGTTCTGGGGAAAACTCATGTCATATTAAGAATATTTTATTTAAAGTATGCTTGAATAAATAAGTTTTTTTGTTATAGTTTACTCATTAAAATGTAGGGATAAGTCTGTTTATTTGTCTTGAGATGCAAATGGATGCCAAAAGGATTTTTTTTTTGTAGCAGTGTTTAATTTATAATACTGACGTTTTCCCTACCATCATGCCTGGAATCAGTGGAACATTTGCATAATAGGGGAGGAAGATTTGTTGTACTCTTGCTTGTTCTTAGTTGGAGTTGGAAGAAGTCTCACAAAATAACATTTATGTTGTGATATTAGGCAAGGAAAATAAGACTTTTCATTAAGAGCAAATGGAAAACTCATCCAGTGAATACAAAACTTTTTTTAACTTTTATTACCTTCAGAGTACTGCTACTGAGTGGCCATTGTGTAGCAAAATTATATTTTTATCTTGAAGAGATATGTGCTTTGGACTTTGGGAACTCCATTTTTATATGTACAATAGGGCATGAACCTGTTTGAAATGGTCATTGCTTTCAGAAAGGTTGAACTTAAGTCCTTTATATTTGGGAACTTCACAAGTATCTACAGTCATGCCTTTGAAATCAGAAGTTGCTTGTGCTCTAAGCTTAGGCTGTGATTACAAGATTTTTAGAGAATGAATGGTGAATAGGTCTCCAGAGCAAAACGATGGTGTGAACATAGTGTACACTAGTGTACCTAGCTTTAATCTGTCTAAGAGATAATGATAAAAGCAAAGGCAGTTTTAACATGTGCTAACCACTGGATTACATCCTCTTATTTGCTGTCTTTGTTAGTATGTGATAAAGCTTGTACTGTTAATCTGATGTTTGCTAAGGATTTAGGGTTTTCAGCATCCCACTCAGAATTACTGCTACCATTTAACAGGAATTCCCTGGAAAATGGACAGCCATCAAGTTATCCTGTTCTGCCTTTTGGAGACTTTCAGCCTTCATGCTGAAATTTAGCGTGATGCAATATTAGTTGGCTATATTTCATGAAAAATTGTGGTACCAAAAATTTTTGAATAGAAGTAGATAATTCTGAAAAATGGAAAAGAGAAAATCCTATATGTGAATCTATAAAGGTATTTCAAGCACTGGCAGATTGTGAAATGGATTCCCATAGTTTACTAGGCTATTTTTGTTGAGTTTGCTGGATACAGGGTTGTTAAAAACTTTTAATCAATTTGTAAAACTCAAGGAAGGGACTTTTGAGGCATGTATTGTATTTGTCTGATGGATTGAAATCTCCTGGAAGAAAAGTATTTCTTGTCTATTGTACATGTCAATTCTATTTCAGTCCATTGTGCAGGAAAAAGAAAATCTTTATGAAAATGACATTTTGTTGTATGCAGCAGACATGTGGAGCACTTTAATGTGTTTTTACATTGCTGAATCCTGGCCCCAACAGTGCAGAGGACTCAGGAGGTATAAAATGTGTTATCCACAGCCACAGAGGGTGTGAATGTAGGCTCTGTGGAGATGTTGCATGCCCTTTCTCGGGTGTGGGAAAGGGAGCAGGAGCAACTGATGAAGTAACTGTGCCACCGTCTTGGTATCCTCTGCTGCACCATTCATATCTGTGGTAGAAAGTAAATCCTTTAGTCTCTTAAAGTTCTCAAGAGGCTGCCAGGTGACTACTAGTCAGTAGTGTCAGGTGTGAAATCTGCCTCCTCCTTCCCTGGAAGCATATTCTGTGTGCTGCAGAGAGGCTGGTGCTAAGCACCCAGCCCAAAGCATCAGGGTGGGCAGTGAACTGTTTTTCACCGTGAGCCCAGCTGATATCAGCCATGAAAAGGAGTGCACTTGGTAGTCCTCAGCCTCCTTATGGCTACAGGGTACAAGTTGTCCAAGGCTAGCAATTGTCAGGATTCTGTTTCACTCTCTGGCTCTTGTGGATCAATGCAAGGAGGAAACGGGAAGGAAAGCCGGGAGTGAAGGATGGGAAGAGAATTGAATCCAGCCTTGCACTACCACAGGCAATACTGTCATGCAAGTTCTTACTTGAAATAAGCATGCTCCATGTTAGAAAATGATTTGTTTCAGCTGAATTGGAAAGCTGTTTTGCAGTCACAGCAGAGCAGCATGTTTTCTTTTTCCCCAGGGACCTCAGAGATACGAAAGATCAATGGGGTGATATTATGAAATTTAACAAAATCCTGAATCTCAGCCCAGCTACTCTCTTTGAAAAGTTTGGGTAAGCTTCTGGATAGGATGCCAAAAAATCTAGTAGACAATTTTTTTCTCTTGTGGTGGTGTCTCCATATCACTTTTAAGGCTCATCTATGTCAGCTCTTATGTCATGAAGCTGTGTTAATCCTTATTTTATTTAAGAGTATTGTGATCTCGATCCCATTTAAATTCCTTTCAACTATCATTCAGATCTGAGACCTCCTTATTAACCTCAGCATTTTAGTTTACCTTCTAGGTTGATAGGATTTTCTTTTTCATAGATAAATTAGTTTTGTGGGTTTCAAGCAACACATTTCTTGTGCTGTTTTTTTTTTGTTTTAGAAGCTTCTGCATTGTGGCATTTCAGTGGCAAAGCACAATTGTTTTGCTTTGAAATTGGTGTGATATTCAAAACCTAGAAGCAAGTGACTTCTGTAAATCTTTGCGCTTGTTTGCAATAAACCACTTCCTTAAATTCAAGTTCCATTAACATACGATGGAGACATCACATATTTAAAGTCGAGAGTTTCCAAGGATTTTTCAGGTTCCTGTTTCTCTTTTTTATTTCCTACATTAACAATTAGCTTTATGCCTGACTATCTCTGCAGAGAATTTCTGCTGGTATACTCTGCCTGGTATCTGGCATCCTTCTTCGTGACGTGGGCACATTGCTGCCACCCTAAGACAAGCTTCATGTCCACCATGTCATGCTCTTTTTAAGACTAGGTTGAAAGCAAAAGTAATTTTCCTGGTTCTGGTAATTCAGCGTTGACTATATTCTGACCACCTCTAATTATTTTATTGCTCCTCAATGAGCTGTTTCCCAGTCATTTCGTTTTTCAGAGGATAAAATTTTTTCTAGTCAGATTTAGGCATTGCTATTTTAGCTGGTGTAGCTTCAGTGTTTTTACAGCTTAATTCCTTTCAGATTCCTCCCTCTTCTTTTAGAGACCATGCAATACTGAATACTTATTTTCCATACTTCCTGACCTGTCTGATGGCACATTGTCAATACTTGAGAAATTTCCAAACCAAGGCCAGTTCACCGTGCTTTTAAGTATTCTGATTTTTCTGGCCAAAATTTTCTGATATTTCTTTTTGGCTATAATCTTAGAGGCAACCCATATATAAATTAGATTTATTGTCAATTTTAAATGACTGTAATTAAGGGAATATACGTGGGGGATATAGACTTTATATACTTAGGAGGCAGGTCTTACAAACATTGAGCCTTTGCTGAATTTCAATATTTTTTTTTCTCATTGTTATTTGTAAATTTCCTAGAGTTATGAATGTTGATTTTATCCTTCATAGAAATGTATCCTGTAGCTCTGAATCTTGACTTGATGCCCAGAGGCCAATCTTTCTGAGTATCTATAAAAACTGACTTGTAAAGTCTGTCTTGCAGAGATGTCAGGCATTTGACTGGCTGACCTATTATGTAGGCAAACTGAATGAAGGTATATTATTTTCTTTTGTGGTATCATACTTTCTTGTCCGATTCTTAAAATAATCTTGTTGCAATTCCTAAAGAGTCTTCTTTCTATTTTCATAAGAGAAATGGCAGTATTTGAGTTATAATGGCCAGCAAATGAACAGGTATACAGTCTCACCTTTTAGTGGCTGGAGAGTAGAAAAGGTAAGGAATCTAGTATTAAATAGCAACTAAGGATGATTTTCTTTAGCTCATGAAGCTGAAACCTGTATTTTTCATAGGATCAAATTCTAATCCCAGGTCTGCATATTTGTGTTTGAGATTTATTTAACTGTCTGCAAACTATGGATTTTTTTGCAAAAGARCACTAATCTTTATCTGGCTACGAAAGTTCTTTATGACTTTAATCAGTTTCTTGTGCTGTGTATTTTTTATTATGCCCTGTGGTGTAATGGAGAAACTTTTTTTTCCTTTTTTGAACCAGACATATTTCTGCTGGGACATTTCCACAAAAATTCTTTTAGTAGGAGGCAACATAGCTGTTTTTAATTTGTCTTGGCATTACAGAAGGGTCTATAGGTAGCACACAGGTGTTTGGTAAAAGGCATCATCCTTGTAGAGACACAGAGGTGTGGCACAGGGAGATCCCATGACTTTCTAGAATCTCTGGGAAATCGGTGGATGATCTAAAAATCCAGTTTGGACAACCTGAGCTATCCAGGGCTTGGACCACACTTTCTTCCAAGTGTCACAGAGCTGTTCTGCTGGGATCACCAGTTTAGACAACCTCTGCTCTGTGAATATAAGACAGTTCCTTGCTACCAGAGTACTTGGATGTGATCCCCCTTGGAGCTTCATGGACAACTTCTGTTGGACAGGCTAGTCATGACTACTTCAGAAAATCCCAGCCCAAAGGCTAACCCTGATCCACTACAGTGTGTGTAATATGGAATCATGGAATAATTCAGTTGAAAGGGGCCCTGGAGGTCATCTAGTCCAAGAGACTACTCAAAGCATTCCTAACTTCAAAGTTTTAGGGTGGGTTGTCACTATTCATTCTTATTGCTTAAATCAGTAGTTTTTTAATATATTCTGCCTAACCTTTTTGAGAATCCCTTCATTAAAGGGTTTCATTATGCAAAATGTAAAGAAATGTGTCCATTTATTAAGCAGGTAGAAAAATAAACAGAATATTTTTATTGTAGAAGAATATTTGTGAATTTAGATGAAATCCTCATTCAGATAGAATTATTATAAAAATCCATGTTGTCAACAGTTTAAAACAAAAGCTGGTCATTAAAATTTAACTATTTCTGTGTTTACAGTGATTTAAGTGATGAAAGTGAAAGTTAATGATTCAGTTGTGTTGTTTCTTTTTTTCTCTCTCTGTGTCAGGAACACTAAATATATTTCAGAATAACCCGTAATGCTATTTTTTAGTTCTCTGAATTAAATTGTAATGTGGCTCATCTACTTGAAACAGATGAAATACAGCATATGCTGCACTTGGAACTTACTTTATTGCTTTATATTTATTATTGATTGCTAAAGTACATATAGTTGAATACTTTTCCCTGTAGGTAATACAGGAAAGTAACTGATTTTTAATTTAGGTTTTCATTTCTATTTCCAGGGATTGGATTTCGCAGCCTTCACAGGGCATATGTTTGTTGGCATCTGCCTTGTTGTTCTGGTCTCCTTTCCTTTTCTAAGACTTCTTTTCTGGAACAAAAAACTTTACAATAAGGAGCCGAGTGAGATTGTTGGTAAGTGTGACCGTGAAAACATTTTTATTGTCACTACATTGAATACGTGCTAAATAGAAACTGAACAGTCCTTACTACAATGTTGTCCTTGGATGGAAGTGCCCACTCTCCTTCAGTCTCTGAACATTATTTTTTTAACTAATAATTTAGATTTTATTTTTAGTCATGATATTTTCTGACTTTTAGAAATGGATGGGTTTTGGGTGCTAAGGTTGAGGTGTTGATGTGAATTATTAAATATCTTTCAAAATGTATAGGGATATTTTGCATTGTTTATACCAAGAGGCTTTAATACCAAGGTGTTCTGTATCGCAACAGATAACATCTGCTCAAGATGTAAGAGTTCACAACCTAGTTTTAGAAATATCCCAGGTTTTCCTTATGACAGGCATAGTGCACTGATGCATTCCTTCGCTGCTGGTTTTCTTCCACTGGATTTTTTCAGCAACCTTTTCCTGGTCTGTGGTCAGTGAAGGACACTTCATAAAGAGTAGAAGAACTTTCCAAGTTCTTTCCAGCTTGTCTCTGTGGCTCTTACAACCCTAAATTTCCCTGGTGTATAATTTCTATAATTCAGTAGCACTAAATCTATGCCTTTTTTAGGTTGCTCACCTCAGTAGTCTCTAGAAGTCTTGGTAAAGCTGTTTCAATGGCTGTTGAGTATGTTGGTCCCTTTTTGTCTTCATGCTTTTATGCCTTTCTATTCAGTCATTTTGAAGTTTTCATCACTGTTCTCAGGCTTCTGTTTGAGCGGTGAAACTTAATAATAACCCCCAAATGTTCACAATTTCCTTATGAGGTAAGAAATAATTCACTAAGTATAATTTCTTAGCAAGCTTTGTACAAAGATAGTTGAGTATAACTGTTTCTTCCCTGGGACTGATGTTTTTTTCACTTTTGGCTGCAGAAGACTTAGGATCCAGGCTTCCACTGGCCATGCAACAGATATTTTAATGGGCTGTACAACATCTCTGAGCCTGTGTGTGTGGCGTCTGTTTAGCATGGGGAGGACAACTTTTGATATGGCTGATATAACGTGGCTCCATTTGTAATCTGTGGAGAAAGATTAGCCAAGGTGACTAACTCAGTGGTAGAGATCTTCATGGTAGGTACCTAACTTGGGCAAGATGAGTACCACTTGTAGTGACTTGCCTTGTTCCAGGGAAAATTAGCTTTAGGAGTAGGATTTTATTAAAAATACAGAAGTGGCAGTCCTCTCCTCAGTGGATTGTACCATGTCTCTTGAATCCCATCTGATAGAAAGGTCAGAGACTTCACTGCTTAGGAAGTTGGCTCTTGTGCATGAGGGACTTCAGTGCCCATTCAGCACAAGGCACACTCAGTCTAACTGTTCACAGCTCTAGGGGCCAAAGTCTTTCCCAGTATTAAGAACTAAACATTTTTGAACTGTTCTAGAAATGATACTACCTAACTGTTTTCTAAGAGAATTAAGGAGAATTTTCCTTCCATAAATTTGCTTGGTATGAGATATGCATTTTCATTACTGTGCCATTGTACAACAGCTGAGGCTTTCTGCACGCTTAGAGATTTGATCTTGAGAGCAAGAGAAATAAAGCATTGAACTCGGTCCCTAAAATGCCTAGCTATTTCCCTGTGACACTACAAAGTAAGATTTTTCAGAAAGCCATCAAGAATCTTCTTTTCCTACCTTCTGGTACCAGGGAAGGTGCTGCAAGAGGTCTTCCTTACCTGGTAAATAAATCTATTGACTATATACTTCTGGGTCAAAGAGAAAAAAGACTTTATTTATCAACAGACAAAAAAGATAAGAGACTTCTGACTCACTTCAGGTTGCACTACGTCAGCTTTCATTCAAATAGCTAGAATTTTATCTCGGGTGCCAGGAGTGCCTTTAGAGAAGGTAAGTCACTGAAAATTGGCAGTGCTAACAGACAGAAAGGGATGCTTTCCTCTCCTAGCCACAGATCTGCCTTAAATTTGCCAATTTGAAGCAATTAATGTTGAGTTTTGTCTTGTGGGAAGGCATGATTACCTAAAATAAATATCCGTAAGATAAGCATTGCGAACTGTGCATCATGGGTGAGTGATCTTCCTACTTGTCTGGTCAAAGTTAGTGCTTTGAAGACAGGCAAAAAAGCTATGACATAAACAATATCCACTCCCAAGTTGTCCCTAATAGACTACTGAAATGCATAGTCTGAAAAGGTGGAGAGTTGGCTCATGTTCCTATTGCTCCTTCTCTTCTTCGTACTGGTGGATGGAAAGCTGGACATGAGCTGACAATGTGCACACACAGCACAGAAGGCCAACCATACCCTGGGCTGCATCAAAAGCAGTGTGGCCAGCAGGTCGAGGGAGGTGATTCTGCCCCTCTGCTCTGGTGAGACCCCACCTGCAGTACTGCGTCCAGCTCTGGAGTCCTCAGCACAAGAAAGACATGGACCTGTTGGAGCGGGTCCAGAGGAGGGCCACGAAAATGGTCAGGGGGATGGAATGCCTCTCCTGTGAAGAAAGGCTGAGAGAGTTGGGGTTATTCAGCGGGGATAAGAGAATGATTCCTGGAGACCTTATTGCGGCCTTCCAATACTTAAAGGGGCCTTATAAGAAAGATGGGGACAAACTTTTTAGCAGGGCCTGTTGTGACAGGGCAAGGGAGAATGGTTTTAAACTAAAAGAAGGTAGATTCAGACTAGATAGAAGGAAGAAACTTTTTACAATGAGGGTGGTGAAACACTGGCACAGGTTGCCCAGAGAGGTGGTAGATGCCCCATCCCTGGGAACATTCAAGGTCAGGCTGGATGGGGCTCTGAGCAACTTGATCTAGCTGAAGATGTCCCTGCCCACAGCAGGGGGTTGGACTAGATGACCTTTAAAGGTACCTTCCAACCCAAACCATTCTACTATTCTATGATTCTATCATCTCTGGGAAAGGAATTATCTTTTTGTTGGGGAGGAAAGGAACCCTTGCAACCTCCCAGATAAAACCCTTTGTAATTATGCATCATTATAAAAAAATATTACTTTTCTTTGTTGTCTGGAAGTATATTATTAAATCTTTAGTATTCGGCATTTTTTTGTAACTTCCGAACTTTCTTATTTAAAAAGAATTAATTTGCTTTTATAAATTTCTTATTTCCTAATAAAAGTCATAGCTTCATCGACATTTCCATGAATAACTAGAGTTATTATGTACTTAAATTATCTTTAAAAGTGCCAGCTTGCAAGGTGTCTTGAGATAAGTAATATCTAAACAGTCAGAAAATACATTCTGCCAACTGTAAGCAATTTTGATCCTGACATAATAACATTATTTTGTGAATATGCATTTTAGAAAATAGAATTGTTATTTTTTTCTTTCATCTATAAACTTTTAAAACATATGTTTGGGATTTTTAAGAAATCAAGTATGCATAACAATTTTTTTGTTAATTTGAATAGTACAATTTATTCACTGACATAATATTTTTGCCAGTGAAGCACTGTACACTTTTAAGAGGCTAGCATATTTCCCTCAATTAATCTCTCAGTAATCTTTGTCACTTGCAGCTTAGTATGTTCAGATATAGCRGTCTCCCAATCAGTATACCATGTGTTCTTATAATCAGCTGCTCCTCCATTGCAGTGAAGCTAATCAGTAGCCGTTCAATTAGAGCAAATGCTGAAGAGCTACTCTTTCTATTGAAATTTTCTGTGAAAGGGGACGAGAAAGCGACAAGCACAGCTCCATTATGAGGTAGCTGTTGTGATTTGGATTTGCAGAATGTGCTCCAAGGTGCTTTCAGGGCTCCTTCCGTCTCAGGTTGCAACAATTCTGTGATAACTTCAAATAGCTTGTTTGAAACAGCTGTTTTAATCAACTAAATACCAGCCTTCCCTCAGCCTGTCCCCAATTAGCAATTAAACAAGATATGTGAGAATTAATTGGTATATTATTCTCCCCAGATTTTTTCACTGTATGCCATGTGCTTTAAGCTTTTTTCTGTTGCTTTGGGCTACACAGATTACTGAGAAAGTATAAGCACTAATTTTAAGAATGCCGTTTGAGACAATGCTGTTATTCTGATGATACATTGGCAGATTAATTCCAATGCTGTGTATTACCAGTGCCTTTAAATTGGCTTTCAGATCGAGCTGTAGCACCTGTGCAGCAGAAAAAATGCACGTTCTTTCCCCAGGAACCATTACCTACCTGTGGTAGGTTGAAGCGGGGCATATTACAAAAGGAAAAAGAATCTGAAGAACTCAGCCATGAGCGAGAAATTCAAATTCTTTTTAAGAATGAAGGGATATTTTGAGGACTTTTTTGAGTGTGACTTTCAGCTGATAAACTTGTGCCTTGTTCTGTGTGATGCAGAAGAAGATGGTAGGATTAGGGTAGTAAGCTGAGAAGGTTTAAAAATTGTATATATATACTTTCCAAAAAGAATATGTAAGGGGAAATAATAGTATATGAGTGTAAGAGGAATTAAACTTGCTGTTTCACCCCCACCCCAAAACCTGAAACCAAAGTTTTTACTTCCCTCAAGTGTTAACAATACATTATTTAGTCCCTGGGAGGCATGACAATACACTGTTACATCTCAGCTATCAAGCTGTGGAGATGTGGACCTCAGTGTTTGGGAAGGTCACTACTCCCAGGACAGTGGGTGGCACATGGTCTAGTGACAAGTATTATTATTGCCATTTTTGCCAAAGAGGAAGAGCTTTCTCTTAGCACGACAACTGATTTGGCACCAGCTCCCCATTTCTCCTGTGTTGCTTACTTCAGTTTCTGATTGTTTTGCTGGCTGAAAGAGAGACCCACCGTTGAAGCAGGAGTGGTGACGCCAGGAGAGGGGAGAGCACATTATTCCTTCTGGTGTAGCTCACTGTCTGCAGCAGCTGGGAAAATACTGCTATGGTAGTATGATAGTCAGTATGTAAAGCCTCCAACAGAAGGAATTTTCTAATTAATCATAGTCATGTGTAAAGTGCTTAATGTGTGAAAAACATGGTGCTGTTTCCCACAATGTGAAATGTGGTAACCAGATGAGCAAGCAAATCTGTTTCTTTCTTCCATGTGGAGCTTTACAGCTGGTTCTATAAGAGAAGAAATAGGACAGGAAGAGGGGGAAAAGAGGTAGAAAACTGGCAGTGAAAAGGTAGAAAGTCTAAAAGAGGAAAGAAGTAAGGGAGCAATAACTGAAGGTTGTGCAACCGATAGGTCTGTGCTGGCTGCAGACCCAAGATGTCCAGGCACTGGACAGACTTAGAGTAAGTACTGCTCACATTGGGCCTCATTCTGTGTGAAAATGTCCGAACGATGACACAGCTAAGGTGAAGGTCAAGAGAGAAAACAAGGTAAAACTGAAAAAAATTTAGCACTTAATGTCTGGTGAGTTTCCCCCTTTGTGTCCCATAGTGACTACAAATATCTGCTAGAGTAGTTTGTGCTGCACACAGTTGACCAAGCACAGGCATTGCCAATTGTAATTGTAGCTGAACACAAGGCATAGCTCAGTGCTGTCACTATTATTTTGTCCATGTGAACCCCCTTGCCTATTGCAGCTCTGAGATGCCTGCCTGGGGGAATGGTCTCACGCCAAGCCCTACAGTGTTGTATACAACCTTTTGGTTTAACGCTGGTGAAGAACTACTGTGATGACTTGCAAGACAATCCTAATGCTGCTTCAGACACTTTAGATTGAAAAAAGCCCACATAAAATAATAATAATGTCAGGGCCACAAGGACACCACAGGGGCACGGAGGGGACCCAGGGTAAGGTGTTAGGTAGCATCAGTACAGCTATGTGTGCTGCTCGGGGTCAGAGAACAGTCCTTAGCCCTATTTTAGTTACATATTTGTAACTGTAGGAACCATTTCTTGCTAGACTCAGTGAGAGGTACATCAAGTACCTACATGGATTAAGTACATTGATAAGTCTCAATCCTGAGGTGCGTTTGTACTTCGCTAACTGCCAGTAAAGCACTATTGGTAATTTAATGTAACTGTTGAAAGTAGTGGGCTGTCCTCACTTGAAAATTGGTTCAGGTGAGAAAACCAGCAAGCAACTTATGCAGAGAATAATGTCCAAAGAAAGGGATATTTCAAGATATTTTCAAGCATTCAGCTCCAAGCTCAATGTGGATGGCAGTTTTGCAATATGCAGTGCACTCTACTGTCCTCACCCAAGACGCTAAATTCATGGCACTATATGGGAAGCATTTTTAAATCCTGAAGAACAATGTGGAACAGGAAAATGTTTGTTTGTTTGTTTGTTTGGTTTTGTGTGTGTGTGKGGGGGGKGTTTTTGTTTTTTTGTTTTATTTTGTTTGTTTTTTCCCCTTCTTCTCTGCAATCCAGTTGTATATATTAACAATGAATAGTTAACATTTTAACTCTCCTACTGTGGATGATAGCATGCTAAACTAAAAGATGTAGCTTTCTTACGAATTATCTTGGGATCTAAGATCATATCTTTCTGGTACATATTGTGTCTTTTATTTTAAAGAACTGTAAGGCTTTGAGTCTCAAAGGAACTAGGTAGTCTTATGGTCCCTGCAGACTTTGTGTATACTCGTTTTTGGATAATATATCAGGATCCATGAGGGCCGTGGTTTTATGTTTGAAAATGTTAAAAAAATATCTGTCTTTTATTATTTGCACCTTCAATAGCTCTTCTAATGATCAGGAATCAAAATAAGGGTAGTTATTTACTTTACACAGATTCAAGATTTTTATATTTTTAAACATTTTAGATCATTTTATGTTTAAAATCCTGTATACGTCCTTTGTACCACTTTAGATTTGATGAAGTATTCCCCTTGGAAAGAGGAAAATGTTGATCTGTCTTTTCTTGTTTTCAGATGGTAAAAATAGTATTCTGACATTGCAGAACAGGGGAAATATGACAATATCATATTATTTGCTTAGTGCATTTGTAATGTAGTCATCACAAGAAGGCAGCTGTAATATTACTTTACCTGCCTTATGCAGAAAGAAAGTATAATACAGTGGCATTTTCAATCAATAGAGCAGCACTTCACAATTTTATTATGCACATTTTTCATGGAAGGAATCAGTACAGAAAAATCACTGATGGGAGGTAAAATCTTAGGAAGTGATATCTCCTGTTTCTTCTGCAGCACTTGTCCCCCTGGATTTTTGTATGCATACCACAACTGTGGAATGATTATACAGATATACACTGGTTGGCAAGACCTGGCCTTATCATTAACAGTGTTTTGTTGAAGCTATGACAAAATTTTTCACTTCACTCTGATGACTCTGAAGCTCATAACATCTTCCCGATATACAGAGCTTAAGAGAACAATTAAGGTTAATTTAACACGTGCTCTGTATCTGCTGCAGAGAGCTTTCACTGTGATGGTATTTCAAGTAAAAGCATAACCTTGACAGATTTTTGAATTATTCCCACCATTTATATTTATGAAAATGAGCAGAACTAGTCAGTCACCATTTTTACATTAAACCAGTTGCTAAAAGATACGGTGAGTCTGAAGTGTGCTTCATTATTTTGCTCTTCATTCTGCCCTGTTAAAAGCATTAGATGAGGCACTATCTTTTGGATTATGGGAGTTGTCCTCTTGAGGCTGTATCTTTTCATGATTCTTTTTTCCTTTATAGGACTTTGGGAATACCACCTTTAAGTGGTTTTTTTTTTTTTTTTTTTTCCTTTTTTCCTGGTATTGAAAGGACCTCAGCAGTAGTTATGTCTGGTGCAAAATGTTT
Source organism: Oceanodroma leucorhoa (assembly GCA_030449065.1). Classification (NCBI taxonomy): domain Eukaryota; kingdom Metazoa; phylum Chordata; class Aves; order Procellariiformes; genus Oceanodroma; species Oceanodroma leucorhoa. Next base: position 3,317,752 of record JASVER010000062.1, read on the forward strand.
TATGACTGGAATGTATCTATTCACTTTTGAGCAGAGGATAGTGAATTGAACAGAGTTTTTTTTTAATTGTGAGACTTTAATGAAAAATACTGACTAAATTAGTTTTCATTGGTAAGTCTGGCAGTCTGAGTTAAAATTTTTTGATAGTGAGTAAACCAGGATAATTTTTCTAGATTTCAAGCCTGATGAAAATTTTCTGAAACAAACTACACTGGAATTTTAAGTAAATGAATGCTCAAAATACTTGAGACTCTACTTCCCATGATGCTGTGCCATTCTTAGTGTAACAGAACAGAGTATTGTGATCACATTGGGCAAGTGCTAATGAGCACATATGAAACGTAAATATACTCAGATTCCTGCTTTTAAAAGATGGGGAAGTGTGGTAGAGGAAACTAAGGGGCAAACCCACAAGGACTGAAATAACTTTGTGGCTCTAAGTCTGACTTACCCAGAGATGAGAACAGAGCCCATATCACCTGAGAGAGATCCCACCCCTCGTTCAGGGACAAACCAACTGAAGAGTAATGCGTGTCTTTATCAGCCATCCTGAAATGTTACGTGAGGTCTAACCTTCTTTAATATCTGCGGATTACTCCATCTGAGTGTTATGTGACCATCATAGAGGTATTAAATTCACTATTCCCTTATAAAATGCAGGGGTAGGCTTGTAGTGTTATAGATTCTTTCAGTGGCTAAAATTACAGGGGGAAACCCAAAGCACAGTGACGCAAAATTCCAGTTACATTTTTAAGGAGAAGGATACTTGCAGTTTTGCCGCTTTCCCAACAGCCTAACTCCTGGGGCTGCTGCAGCCTGCCCCAGCTTGCCCAGAAGAAAACTCCTGGGAGGTGACTTAGGTGTGCGGCACCATCTGAGCTTTGCAGTTTTCTGCCTGGGCTCCAGCTGCTTTGCCGCAGGGATGAGGATGTCCTGTACACCCTGTGCCACGGATGCAATCCCATGCTGGGCAACTGAACTGGCATTAGGTGCCTCAGTGAACAAATGGGGCCCCAGCTGTTGGACTTTGAATCAAAAAGCTTATATAAATGCTCCATATTGCTTTATGCAGCATTGTGCAGATTTCTTGCATTCCTTTGCAAGTATTTAGCTGAATAAGGCAAAGTGTGTTTTGTTGCAGTTTTGAAGACCCTGCAATATTTATGCCTCTGCTTATTTTTATCCACAATTGATAAACTGGACTATTCAAAGGAATAAAGACAAGGACATTTCAGACACTTCTTTTTTTCAGTATGACAACCTTATGGTTGTGTCCTCTTGAGGGGCCGTGTCTCTAGGAGAGGCATGAATTGTTGAGCTGGAATATATCTCAGGGTGAATTCTTTGTGCACTTGGGTTTCACATTTCTGACATAGTTTCTGTGGTTTTAAAATGGAGATGACACTTACTGTCTAATAATGCTTAGAGGATTAATTGCATAATATCAAGGATTAAAAAAATCACTAAAAGTTATAGATATTACTATTACTAGGTTAAGCTATAATTCATGGTACTTAATTTGCTTTTCAGTTAACATTTAAACAGAAGTATTATTGTTCTGAGGAGTTAGCTAAGAAAAATAATTGCTTTACTGAAAAAGTTAAGCTGCAATAGCATGTGGAGAAGAAAAAAACCGCATGCAGAGGAACATGCTTTGCATGTCGTTCGTCACAGCCCAGCAGTGCAAACTTGTGTTGTTTGCAAAAAGGTAGTTAATGTATTTAGTGCACTTACAAGTTAAAAATTTTCATTTTATGATAATTCTTATCATCTCATCAAGGTTGGTCATGCTCTTCTGAGTATTTTCAATTAACAAGACTAGCCTTTTCAGATTCTGAGACTGGGAATTAATTACACTCAGTTTTTGAGGATGTCGTCTTTGTTATTGGCAGTCAAATGGGAGGGAATATGTGATTGCTCTAAGTGAAAATCAATCTGACTATTAATGTCAGACTGCAGAAAGAATATGCATTTTTAAATGAAACTTAATGTTTTCTAAAATGCAGAAAATGTTTTCTAAAATGTCACAGCTCAGGTCAGTAGCTGAAACTCCATTAAATTCAATGGGTCCAGGACATCACATGTGTGCTCTCCATGGTAAAATATGGTAAATGACAAGACCAGGACCGATTAGCAGCATAAGGTTTACATGTTTGCTGATCCTTTATTTGAACCTAGAACTAAGCAAAAAATTATTCTTTTCTTGTTGGAAATGGACTTTCTGGGGGAAAAAAAAGAAAGAAAAAGAAAAAAAGAATTTTTCTTTGGTGAAATAATAATGCTAGGTATATTGCTGTGGTGCCTTGTGGGCTTTATGAATCTACTGTGTTCACAAAGATTTTAGTATCATAATGGGCTGAATTCCCTGGCTGAGCTGCAGCTCTCCTGTCTTCTTTTACTCCAGATCACTGCATACTGAACTTTGCCTTGCTTATATCACTTCAACCACTGCTACTACAGTTGCAGTTAAATGTCAGTTTGCCTGCTTTAATGATAAACTGCCATGAAAGGTACATGCCACGCACACATACCATTCCAATTATTTAGCAATAGACCTAGCAATGGTAGGATAAATTGGTTAGTAGGCTGATCCACCATAAAGCTAACCCTGTGAAAACCCTGCAGATTGGGTTTTCTTGGATGAGTGAGTGGAGTGAGCTCGCCGTGGTGTAACATGACCATTAGATCCCCTCTAAGGAGGTGACAGGAACTTATGGACACAGGGAAATGGGGTGCAAGACCTTCCCATTCAGGGACAGCCAAATGGTGCCCTTATACCGCCTTAGCCATAATTTCAAAGTGACTCATAAGACTGTGCAGGTGCATTAAGCCCTTGTCCATGATGTGTAACATCATAGCATGTCATAAAATATCAAATGTTCCCAAACTCTAGGGGTTGCTGCCTAAATGGGTTTGCAGACCTGAAATGGGAGAAGTATAGAAAGGCCCAAAGATTTTTGACTGGGTTCAGTGTTCTCACTGACCTTAAGGGTCCTGCATTATATTTCCTTCAAAACAAAAACTACTGCTAATACATATGTATCACCTGATGCCATAATGGGCTATTAGAATAAGAGTGTGCATGAAAGAGAAATAGGAGAAACATTCTGTGGGATGACCTAGAAAACCTCTTCACAAATTATTACTGCAACAGGAGTCGCAGTATAAAAGATGTATTGGCTGTTCTAATTTTCAAAGGACATTTTGCTCTGAAGTAAATTCCACAGCAGATTTAATGTTCACATCCTTGTCATGTTTAGAAAACTAACGACTGAACAATCAACCATGCATTTGCTGTCCATAAAGGCAAGATAAAAGCCATGTGAAAACACGCGTATATTTTTTAACAGAGACCAGAAAGCACCAGTCCGATATTGCTGAACCTGGGATTAGCCCCACAGCACTTCAGACGTGGAACAGGAACGTGCAAAGCAAGTTGTGCTGCTTTCCGCTCTGCGGGTTTGTTATACAGTGATGCTAGCTGCCCCTTTCTGAAGAAGAGAAGATATAGATTCTTTGTAGGAAAATACCTGCTTGTATGAACATAGAGTGAATGGAAACATGTTGTCCATTCTGAATACAATGAAGAAACACTGCTGTAATTCCTAACTACAAAGTGACTAGTATCTTGTTAGCAGTATAATAATGTACATTGGCAGTTTATTTTCTAATGAAAAATGAATGTGATACGATTTTAACACTAAAGCTTGTGGAAGGCATTTGCAAGTGTCTGAAGACAGTACTTCTTTTACTTTGGAAAAGGACTTAATTTATTTTATTATAATTAAAGAGATTAATTTATTTAAAATTTTGAAAACTTTCTATTTATTTTTCATTCCCTTCAGCTTTGCAAAATGAATGGTAAAAGCAGCTGCCTAAGTGGAAAATTGTTGGGAAACCATTCCAATCATTTTAACAGCTTCGAGTCCAGGGCATGTTACATGTATTTTGTGTGTCTCTGGTTTCATATGCATTGTACCTGCTTTAAGATAAGTGATTTTGCTTCTTTTTAGAGCTGAAACATGAGATCTATGTTTGGAGACTGACTGCACAGCGCATTAACCCGGCTAGCAGAGAGGAGACTGCCGTGAAATGCCTCTTGATGCAGAAAGTGCTGACTCTGGAGATGCTCCTGAGGAAGAAGCTGAGGACGTTTCACAGGTGAGCGGGAACCAGCGCGTCCCTCCTGCCCTGCTCCGACCCTCGGCAGGGAGAAGCTGCAGGCACAGGCAGTGTGTTGGACTGGCGGGGAGCTCCTGCTCGTCTCAGTCTACAGGCAGGAATGATAATGCGGCTTTATTAATGTCAGGGGTACTATTTCTGTTTGGTCAATGAGCCAAGGGCTCATCTCTAGTAATTTTAGGCAGAGCTGAAAGCGAAGGCTTTCAGGGATCTTCTCTGGGATGAGACCTATATTCTTAGTTGTCTCTTGATCAGATGGGTGTTGGGGGAGATATGAGGAGCCACCCTCAGCCTCAGTAAAACACAAAGTGTTTTAGGGCAAAACTGATGCGTAAGGCCGGGAAAATATACGTCTATGTGACGCAAATTTCAAGGCCTAGAAATTTCAGGTAGTTTCTGGTTTAAAAAGATCACAAATAGATCATTAAATTTTTCCTTGCAATAGTGGTTTCCGCATAGTAAAATGGTATATTTTTTTTTACTGAAAAATTCAAGTGTTCTTCAGTGAACTGTTGAGTTTGAAACGTATATCACCAGTGAATTGCTGCATTTTAAAATTATTCCATAATCAAATCTTCAGTGTGAACCTGACTGTAGGCATAATTAACTGTTTATGTATAGAAGACGAGAAGTTTTTATAAACTAGAACTAACATAAATGCTAACCTTATTTTGTTTATGTTCCGGCAAAACCAACTGTTATGCTATGGAATTTAATGACTGAGAATAGCAGTGGTAAATACTCTGAAAGTGAACTGACTAAACTAAAGTGAAACTGAAATAAACAATTTTCATTGATAAACATGATAAATAGACAATATGGACATTGACATGTAAATATATGATTTCTTAAACTCTTCTAAGATGTTTTTTATTTATATCATTTTTGCTGATATTGTGCACTTTGAATGGAGTGACCGTATTACTACTTAAAGACAAAAAAGAATGTCAAAATCACCTCCTTTTTAAAAGATTATAGCAGATTATTAGACTTTACGACACTCTAGAGAAGACACTTCTGAAGTATAAATAAAAATTGCATATTTAATCCTGAAAAYCAGGATTTCTCCAGCAGAGTACATTTACAGCAATGTAAAAATTCATTAACAACAGTGCTCCTGAACTGCAAACCCCAAGGCTTTTTGCTGGAGGGCTGACTATGCTGATAACATGATGAAGTTATCTGGATCTTAAAAACTTCATTATAAAATGCAAATGTAAAATGTATGTGTTCTGACTTGTTGATGTTAGCACACGACCCTCGTTTTATTGCAGCAGGGCATCCATCAACTCCTGAACTGTTAAGGGGACTACATACTGCATATAGCCAGATCCTATGCTGGGGTCCGTACTCTGGAGGCGAGCTCCTTCCAAGCCTGTGGCACTCTTCATGAACCAAAGGGTTTGTGTATTAGTGGAGCGTGTTGTTACAAAAGTGGGGTCTTAAGTGAACGCTCATGGGAATTTTGCTGCTGGCCGTATGAAGGCCATGACTCCTTTGTGATGAGTTACTCCATATGGGGGAAAGGGTGACCTATTTGTGATGAGAGGGATTTATTCCAACACTTTTGGCAGAGCTCTAATTTCACTCTGGAAAAAAGCAGGTGTCATTTTCTTTCAGGCAAATTTCACAAGAAGATAAAAACTGGGAAACAAATATTCAGGAACTCCAGAAAAATGTAAGTAGATGGCAGTTTTTCTCAGTATCCGTGTAAGTGAACCTATACCTTTTTACAGACAGAGTGCTTTTTTATTAATGTATTAGTTATTAATGCAAATTTAATAACTCTCATGATAGCAGAAAAGCTGGCAGGCAGGCTGGCTGGCTTCTCAGTGTGATGGGGTTACTGAACCATGTTGTGAGTTTTTGTTACGTTTTATACCTTTGTTCCTTAGAAAAATATTGTTTAAACGATCAATAAATGATTCAGCAGTGTTTTTTTTAAATTTTAAATCCATGGTCAGAAAGACTCAGAAGGTGTCAATAGGTTGTTTATAACCGTGATGCATCACGATAGAGTACGCTCCTACTAATGTACCAAATACTACCAAATGTACTCTCATTTACTACACTGTCTGTGACATGCCTGTGTTATATTCAAGTAGGGGTAAACCACTTGGATAAATCCTGTTCTCTTTGCTGTGCACAGGTTAACACTCCCTAAGTCTTTATGCTGAAGCTGGCTCTGATTAGATGTAAACTCTGTAGTGGGATTAATTTCACCTAAATTTAATTGTCTAAATGTCACATCCTCTCACCTCACTGGCATCACTAATGAATCCAGGCATGTGTTTGGGAGTTCAAGTCCTTGACTGGGACATCACTGTCCTACATGTCACACCAAAACAGAACAAAGCCAACAGGTTTTCTTACTAGGTTTTACACCTTTTTCAAGGCCTTGCATAAAAGACACCCATTTTGAAGAACAGAGATTTGCTTGTACTTTAGCAGAGCTTTAAACTATGTGGAAGAGACTGGAAACGAGAGGGGGACTCAGGCTGGGAGAAGGTGATTCCCTGGGTTGGTCGTGAAAATGAGATCAGAGCCACGATGGAAAGCGCTGGGTCTGAGGGTGAGAGCATGAGGAGCTTGGCACAGGGCTGCAGGAGCTGGGCATGGGGGTGTAGAACCTGCATAGGGTTTATGGGCTTGGCATGTCCATGAGAGCTGTACAGGAGGCATGAAACATCTGACCTCTAGACTAAGTTATAGGTTTTCAAAGCATAGGTGCAAAAAAGGGTGATTTTGTCCAGAGTCATGAAGCCACAGGGTGCCCAGAGTGCCCTCTGTAGTAGGAACTGCATTTCAACCCTTTTCCTGCTGAAATGAAATTGTGATGGGGGTAGCTGAACACAGCTGAATGTGTGCAGTAGGTCCTAGCTACTTGTATCTCTTAGATCACATTGGGCCACAGATTCATGTTTTTTTACAGGAATGCATGAAATGCTTCAATTTAAATATTTCTGTCTTTTATGCTGAAGAGGAATATACAATACAGGAACAGAAGTTTGCGCTTCACACATGCTTTTGTGAGCTCTATGCATAATAGATAGCTCCTTCTTTAATACAGTTATTATTTTTTTTCTCCCTGTCTACAGCACAGAATAACAGACAAAATTCTTCTCATCAAATGCCTGACTGTGCTGGGATGTGTTATTCTTATGTTTTTTCTCAACTCATTTGTTCCAGGCATCAACCTAGATCTTGGTAAGTTTCATAGTTTTGTTCTATCTAAGTAAAACAAACACCCCCCCTCAAAAAAAAAAAAAAAAAAAAAAATCTGAGTCTGGATCTTTTCAGAAAGCCCTTTCCCATATGTCTCTGGCCTCACAATTCCACCAGGTTAATCAGAACAGCAGTTTCTCAGAACAGGTTTTCAAAATGCAGTCACGTCCCAGTCACCCCAGGAGGAGTAACAGAGAGTGCTCATGACTTCATTTTTCTGCCTTCCCAATACTAACGAGCTGGCTAAACATTTCAGAATGAGCAAATTTGACCTTGGCATCATTGCACTGTAGGTTTGAGTGAATGACAAAGATGCATTATGGAGATCAGAAAATAATCACTCCATGGAAGAACAAAAAAGTAGTCTGGCATTATGTCGTAAGTATAGATAACTCTTTGTATAACTTCCAGTCTCCACTACTTTATCACTAGAATAAATCTTTTCCCAAAATAAAATCAGGAAGACACTGTATATGTGTGAAATGAAAGTAGCTGTATGCACACTTTCTATGTATATACCTATACATGCAGATTTTTAAATAGATAGTTGTATATCTGTATGAGGACAGGCTCTGCATATCTAAAACCAGAATCAAATTAAAGCTCACATTTAGCTGAAGGACAGTCATAAAACCTGCCTGTGCATTGCCCTATAAAAAGTTAAAAATATTTTTTGGCTGCTGAGCACTTGAAAGTTATGGAATTTCAGATTTATGTTTTTTTTAATGCAATCTGACTTCCCCCACTGTGTATATTCATCCCAGTGACTGAAATATGCAAAAGTCTTGAAGAGGAATAACTCATAATCAATAAATCATTGACTGAATCATCATATACACAGATACTACATTGAAATCCATTTTTGTTATGCACAATATAGAGCTAGTTATAGCTGTACAATGATGATCAAGTTGTAAACAAGACCTTCCATATCTGCTGCTGCCAGTTATGGTGTATTGACTGCCTTAGAAAGGTACCGCTAGAAAAAGGCTGTCTCTCTGCTAGGACCCAGGGAAACACCAGAGTTGCGTATTGCCAGCACCAGTGGGAGGATATGGGCCACTGTGTCCAGAGCAAGGTGTTTTAATAGGTATAGCTTTGCTGCTAAACACATTTGTTCCAGGGACTTGATCCCCAGCCCCCAGGCCTTAGAGGTGCAGGATGGCTTGTGTCCACACTGCTCAGACCTTGTCCCTTCAGAGCAGACTGGCCATATCTCTACAGCACAGCAATTGGCCCTGTGTTTCCTCTTGACATTGTATGTATGGGTTAATTAATTTTTAGGTTCTCAGCAAGAGCAGTTTTGTAGCCTAGCAGAGCCGTGTTTTAAGATTATGAGGCTGAGGGCATATGTTGCATTACCTGATACAGGTGATGGAGTTTGAGTGCATGAAACCACCAGGGATAATATTGGAGTAACTGTACAGAGCAGAGAGACCCAAACCTGATCCAAACTCACCCATGCTGCTGTTTGGGTGTGGTCTCCGAAATGAATTATCTCCAGAACTGCACCTTGGTTTATTTTTATCGCAGATGAAACAAGCTGGGTCGCTGCAAAAGAGTCTAGGAGCTAAGCAACGCTTAGACAAGGGGGACTCTGAGGGACAAGGACCTTGCTGTGGACTTGGGCTAGCAGTTACCTAACAGTGTTGATACACCCAGCAAGACCTTGTTGACATGCAGTGGAAGTCCTGGTGCCCTGGAGCAGTGTGAGGTTAGGAAAGGCGCCATGTCAGCCAGACTTTCTTCCCCATTTCAGCCAGTGCCACAGCTGCTGTGGCAGCTTCCCTGTTCCAGAGTATTGGCCATGGAGATGGGTGATTTCAGCCCATGAAGATTATTGGCTGTTAAGAAGTGAAAAGTGTATGCTGATGTATTATAATAGCAAAAGTGCTATATTATTAAGGTGTAGGAAGATGCAGAAATTGAAGACATTTGAAGGCATCTGAAGTCATGGTGGCTAAGCACATAGGAAGGCGTTCACATCAGCAATTTAAGAAATCAATTTTCACCCTTACTTTTCTGTCTCAGATAAGTGGGCACTGAACCATGTAGGATTTCTTGAATTAATCCCAACATCTATAAGTGTTTTTGAAAAGCCACAAACAGTCAGTAAAGACCACATAGCACTGGTTGCATATGTTCCTGGTAAGATATTCTTTCAAAACTACAAAGCGGTTGGAGTCAATACTGGAAGAAACTTAATAAATGATGATGGTTTTTTGTCCTATTTTATGTCAGTAAAATAAATGAAAAAGGCATGGTTGGCAGTGCAGGTTTCTGTTATTCACTAGCTTATCTTCAACTGCAATCTTGAAAGTAAATAGGGGCTGCATGTGTTCTGTATAATTTCTTCCTGTTCTGTATTCATGGCAAACCTGTCAGATTAATGAATAAATGTTATTAAAGCATACACATAATTTCTATTAACAATTAATGGAACCTGCAGACTTCTAGTGAGATCTCATTGGTGACTCCTTAATTCCACTATCTTGATGATAACTGTCACTTATTTATCATTACTGAAGTAGTGCCGCTGTGATTCTCTATGGGTTTTAGTCCTCCAGTGCAAGGAAATGAATTTCCTAAAATACAGTACATCTTGTACTCTGGTGGTTTGGGTAAATTTGTTCAATATGTTTTTCTCATAAAAATGAAAGTAGATTGTAGTTCAGTGTTTAATTTTCTACCAGAATAATGTTTTATACAGAGGCTGAAGTGTTAGAAATCTAATAACTTTTAATTGCATTTGGTAGAGTGAATTAGAAAGATTACAGAATTCTTTATCAGTCCCCAGCCTTGATATAATTTTTCCATTATGAACTTGGAATCATTAATATAATTTGAGGGAACTGACATTTTAATTTAAATAATAAAATTTGCATACTTAGCTGCCTTTTAAAATGCAGAACATTTTCCTATTCAGTTTTCTTGTGCCTGTTCATCAATTTATTTAGTCTAATTCTATGAAATATCTATGTTAATGAAAGATTAGTACTGAGACTTTAAATAAACAGATATGGCAAACTTTAAGACTTCTACAGTGCTTTCATTCGGCCCCATGGGATTTTACTTTAGTAAAGTAAAAATAAAGCTCCTTTAAGGCCCATCACCTCTGTGGCCCTGCTTTTGTCTGCCCCTCTCAGTGGTCTCTGCATGCAATTGGAGGCACCCYGCTCCTTGCAGACCCCCTCATTCTTACTCCCTTCCACCTCTGGACAGCTCTTTCCCAGGGCCAGGCTGAGTAGTTTCTGAGGCAGGGGAAGATCCTCTCAAAACAAAAAACAAAAAACATATTGCCTGTTTCAGAGAAGAGGCACTGTGTCTGTTTTGGCTGCAGACTGCTGGAAGCTGGGAAGTTGTGCCAGGAGAAATGCAATTGTACATTTGCCTTATTTGTATATTTATTCCCACATTATTGCTGCTACTTTCACTGTTGGAGACAGGACTCTTGTGTAGGTGAACCTTTGATATTACCATCTATGGCTGTTCTCACGTTCCTTTGATGAATTAATTATTTATGCAAAGGGACAGGGAGATATTTTTTGACTCACTGAATTCTGCCATAGTTTAGGACTGCTATTTGCCCCAGCCCCAGCAGAAGACAGAGTTTCAAATCATAAACCTTGAGGGAGTTATCTTGGCTTTTTTTTGCTTCTGCAGAAGGGTTATGTCTTCACACTATATCCTGAGCCCATTCTAATATCTTCGGTGCCATGGATATCTGTGATCCTTCAGACATCAATGTTTAAGCCAATTACCTTAAAATAATCTCTGGAAGAGGTCAGTAATCAGTGGAGATGATCAACAGCTGTGATTCATCTGACCTACTTTTAAAGGTCTAATTCATGAAATGATTCATCTTACCCTATGTCACTTCACTCTTTAGTGAAGAGAGCATCTTCTCAAGCTACACCATGTTTTAGTCATAGGTACTTAAAAACAAAAAGCACAATAGCTAGATGGACATTTGGCTTGGTAATTGATTATTTGGGGATTTCAATTCTAACTAAAAGCAACTTTAGTATTATTAACCAAAGCAGTGTTAGCAAAAACTCCAAATTTACAAACTTTTAAAAAATCTATGATTTTATTCTTTATCTAACTAATGTGATCACCATGACCTTTCTGGGTAGTAGGACAAGTTCTACAAATCAGCACTCCACTTCTGTCAAGCAAACATCCGAGGTCTAAATTTTCCCTGTCGTCCTTTCTCTAAAGCTAAAATCCCTCAATATTTACAGACAAAGGTTATCTTTTTTGATGAGACCTCATTTATATAGTTAAATCTAGTTTCTCTTGGAAAACTCTCTCTCGTCTTCTATATTCACTGTGGTTTAACTTCTGACTGTGGGCTTGGGCTGCAAATTCAGCTGCAGATACTTTTGAGGATCTGAAACTCTCTTTTTGCAATTTATCTTAACTAGTTGTATCTTGCATCACTCAAACATTTTAAAACTGTGACTGAAATAGTGGAAAAGTAGGGAAATAATTGTTTTCATTTAATTTAAACTGACTTTGTTTGGTAGGCCATGTTGTGCAGAGCTCCTTTTTATTTTGTTGCTAGAGCATTAAAAAAGAAATGTGTTCAGTTGCTGTAGTTACAAAGGCTCCTGTTGTATTGTCACTCCTTTGGATACCAGTTGTAATATTTTCTGACTCATTTCCATAATTTACAGAAAAATTGTTGAAATTCACATGAGAAATTAAATACCTTAATTGGAAAGGGCTTCAGCAGAACAAACCCCCCCAAATTATGTCTACAGAGAATGTTATGCAAATTATAGCAAAAATTTTGTCTTAACCTGCAGAGAGGAGTGACACCTCAATTTTAGGCAAGTGGACTGGATCTGAAGTTTCTCCCATATAATTTCTCTTGATTTTCGTCCTACTTTTGTTTAAGTGGACACGCACAATTTTCAGCTTACACTGTAATTTACATAGTTGAACCAATAATTATAATAGAGTTAGAACTGAGTGGCACTTGTCTGGTAGCTTGCATAGTGATGAAGAAAGGGCTGCACTGCCCTAGACAACTTCATAAATTGGCTTAAATTTGCTATCGAATCACAGAATGTCAGAAGTTCCATATCAATATTTACTTGGCTTAGAAACACTGAAGCTACTTCCCCATTACTACAGCCTACTAAGATTTTAACAACTGACTACATCCGTTCTCTTTCCTGCAACATTTTCAACAAGGAACACACTGCACCAATGATTCTTCCCTAACAACTTTGAGACAGATCTGCAGGGTCAGTATGTGTAAAAGCTTGCGTGAGAGTTAGCAGTGCTGTAACCAGTGACAGAAACCTTAAACTTAGAGATCTTTGACTGAATTATGTAATGCTATAAGCTAAAAAAGAACTAATATTGCACAAGTGAAATAAATGTAGTCTGTGTGGTTTTGTTCTGAATATGCAGCCTAGGAAGCTGCCTAAGAAGAACTCTAATAAGCTTTTTCCCCCAGCTTTTATCTGGGCCCTGGGACAGAGTATGTATGTATGTGCATTTGAACTTGTGCTAAGAGGTTTCTTTAGAATGGTGAAAATGTTTTTAAACTTGAACCACCCCCCCGCAGCTCTGTGAGGAAGATCCTGCCTCACAGTGTGCAGCAGAACTTCTCAGGTCCAAAAGATTTATAAATGGTCATGAAGAAGGAGCACAGGGCTGAGAAAGGTGTGGACAGATCCCATTAGCCTGAAAGGGGTTTTAACATAGAAGCATCCATAAGGCTCTTATTTTTAGACTTTAAAATGTTATTCTGGAAATTTTTTCTCATCTGCTATCAGTGATAAATAGATTAAACCATGTTATGCTACTATCCTGTATGATGGTGGAGTTGCATAAATCTGACACTGTTTAGAAACAATAAAATTATATGTGCAGAAACAAACAAACTTGGGCCTAAAAATTTAAGTGTTTGTACCCATAGAGAGGGAGAAAAAGAGAAAGTGTTCATATTTTGGAAATGTTTGGTCTCAGGTGAATTTGTGCAATAGTTAAAATAAAAGGTTCATTATAGAGTACCCAATGTTACTGAGGAGTTATTTTATAGAATGTTTGAAAAAACAGATCAATTTAATAAGCTGGTGTATAATTGTTCAGTGCTTAAGAAAACAGAAAATCCTGGTGAGACAGACAGCTATTAAGCTATAAAAACTGGTGAATGACATAGATTTAAGAAAACATAAGCTTAATGCCAAAAGCCACATTAAGTTTAGCACATCTTATATTTCACATCTTAGATCACTATATCCTCACTGTAAAAAGTGCACATTTGTTCTTTAATTTGTCACTGGATCTAACATTTCTCTCCAGATTATCTAGGGTCTGTAATATTAATCAGTTTTAGCTGARGAGAGCTTGTAGGTATTGACTGATAAGTAGTGTCTCAAATGATACTGAATTATCAACTGTATTTAAAGCTGTCACAGCCAATATTTTCTTTTCCTTGTCTTTTTTTTTTCTCCTTGTATTTTTATTTTATTTTATTACATTGTAAAGCTTTTCAACATGGCTTGATAAATTAAGGAACCAGATGCAAAGCCTGGGAAGCAACATTTATAGACCTTTATACAGCTAAAAATATCAGCTTGAATAATCTGTGGTTGCCTGGAAACTCCTTCACACATTTCAGTAAAGTAGATGGCTTTGGTCCCCAAAACATTTGGATTAGGGATGCCTTCTCTGTATGTGGCAGTAAGCTCCCGCTTTCAAAGTATCAGTGGTGATGTAATGCTTGTGATATTGTGGGCAAAAAGAGGAACATTCCTTATACCTGGAGCTAAGAATTTATTATTAGTCTAATTAAAAGTTGTATCAGTGTAAACAAAACACAACAAACAGTTAGTTAGTCCTCTTATGATAATACTAACACTTACAGTCCAAATAATCTAATTAATACAAAACAAAACTCATTAACTATATACAGTTCAAACTGTTGTAAAAAAAAAAGAAAGACAAAAACCCCAAAACCCCAAAATATTCCCAGTATCTCCCCCTTATATTCTGATATTAGGGTCACCCTTTGATGCTCTGCAGGGTGCTAAGGTTCACAGATTTAGGCTGGAAGGAGTCACAACAAAGTGTTGATATCTTCAGGTCTTTGCTGGGATGAGCGTGATAGGGGTGTCTCCCTTCTCTTTACCAGGAGGTGAATAGTGTTCATGTTGACGGTTTCTTCCTCCCTGTGCTTGGGTCCACTTCAGCCCATTTTATACATTTTCTAAAGCTTTACAGTTTGCTCTTTCAAATTTAGTCTTCAGCTCTACATTATACCCAGTTTTATCATATGTAGTGTGTTGTATGTATGTTACATACTTGTTTCTTGTGCTTTTGTTACCCCTAAAAGGGGTTTTGACCATCTCCTTAGTTTGCTCTATCATCTATAACTAAGCACTGTTGAGTTGCTGATAAACCTGGGGCCTTTGGTATCATCCTATGCATCCCTTTTTAGCTACAATTACTCATCCTGTGCACTTTTGTCTGTGGCAACTTCTTTCTTCTCTTACTGTTTTCCATTAATGCTCCACCTACATGAAGCTGTGACACTGCTTTCCACAACTAAAGTGGTTTCTTTAGTTCCTGACCTGATAATGCTAAACAGAGCAACAAATCGTAGCATCGAAGAGTGTCCAGCCTAATGTAGTAAGATACAGTAAGATTAGAGCCATGCTTTTAGGCACTCCTCTTTGAAAGCCCTCAACCCTTTCTGGAGACCCTTCCAGGTCCTTACAGTTGTGCTTGCAGTGTCTGATCTGCAGCCCTTTTACCCAGGTGGTATCAGCTACAACTGTCAGTGGAGTTTGGCATATGTTTCCTCATTTAGTGCTCTCTGCCTCCCTGCTCTTGCTTCATTCGTCTACTATTTTATCTGTTCTGGCACGCGGTAGTGGTGGTTTAAGTTGTCTAGTACTTTTACACTGAGGTCAAGAAGAGCACTGCATGAGACTGACCTGCTGGCCTCTGAGTATGTAGTATGGAGCTTTGATTGCACTGTGAGGATACAAATTGTTGTTTTAAAATGAGAATGGGCATAACTGTATTTAAGAGATTTAGTACATCTTTGATTCATAATGATGTTGAAAAAAATCCTGGTACAGTGTATATGAATATGAGTTAAAAATAAATTTGACAATTATTTTGTAATAATGGGAATGTTGGAATGGAGTGCAACTGAAGCAGTCAGCATTGACTCGGACTCAGAAAGTCTTGTCCAGATCTTAGTTATTCCTCCTTCTCAACATAATACTTTGCTCCTGAAAATAACAGAAATCTGCTTTCCATGATCCTTGCAGTCTTAATTTCTTTTAGGATAGTTTTCAAAAAATTCTGCCCTTGAAATTTCGCAGTCATCTTTACAAACATGTAATTAAGCATGGAAAATATCCTCTGTCCTTGCAACTGCCCGTACACTTGCCGAGAAAAAAACAAGAACCAGTAACAGTTGTATCTGCTAGTGCAGCTTTTGTGCTTTATTGCTTACTTCTAGAAAAGCTGACCTTTCCTCTATCTTGATATTTGCATCTTCTCAAGTTATTTTTGGTTCACAAGAGTCAATGAGGCTATGGCAATAGAGTGTGTTTGTTTGCAGTGACCTTTACTGAGATAACTCTGTAAATTTTTTAGACTTATGGATTGGTGCAATATACACAGCTATGTATCTGTCAACACAACTTCCCTGTAGATGCAGTGCCTAGCTATAGCAATCTCAAACCAGGGTTTCTTTCTTACAGTGTTCTATCTTGAATGCCACCCTATCTCATCTATGAAAGTGCATTTGGAGAATTAACGAAGTTAGGTGTTGACATTGCAATACAACGGTGAATGTGATTTCTGCATTCTGACCTTATAGTATTACAGCTATGCAGCAAAGTCCAGCCCGTCCTTTCCTAATGCACATGTACTGATATGTGATTACAGAGCAGCTAGTCCTCTGTCTCCTTGTTTTATGCTACGCTTCTGGTTTTTAACGTTACAATTACCTTCTATCAGCGTAGGTTTCTGTTTCTTTTGCCTTGCGTGGGGTTATAGTTTCCACCAACTTTTTGCATGTTCTTTTAATCCTCTTGTGTTGTGCCAAGCATTTCCTGTTGCGGTGCAAGCTGTCCTGGACTCTCACCATCACAGTTCTGTCCCCAAGGAGTAGCCTTAAACTGTGGTGCTGGAAATAGCACAGAACAACTGAAAATGATTTCTGTGAAGTTAAATCTATGAAAAGAGACTGCTTGAAAGACCATCAAGTTGCTTTGTAAGAGGGCAAGTTTATAAAAAAAAGAATATTAAGGATAAAACAGTGCTTATCAGTTGACAGCAAGTATTACTTATAAACACTCAGAGTGATTTCAGAATGTATATTTTCAGGGAAGCCTGATAAAATAAAACAAAAAATTACAGAAACTGAAATACAGGACATTTTCATTCACATTCAGAACTACTGATGACACATATTCCATGAGTAGAACAAGCACCACTGGAAATTATGTCCCTGATTTGCCTTTTTCAGCCCAATATTTCTATATGCTTGTATAAGAGTATAACTGAGTGTATGCTTTACATAACACTACAACTACACCATAGTATATGAAGGACAAAAAGACAAAACAAGGAATTAATTCACTACTTCCCATCGGCAGGCAGGTGTTCAGCCATCTCCAGGAAAGCAGGGCTCCATCACGCATAACGGTTACTTTGGAAGACAAAATGCCGTAACTCCGTATGTCTCCCTCTTCCTTCTTCTTCCCCCACCTTTATATGCTGAGCATGACGTCATATGGTATGGAATATCCCTTTGGTCAGTTGGGGTCAGCTGTCCTGCTGTGTCCCCTCCCAAATTCTTGTGCACCCCCAGCCTACTTGCTGGTGGGGTGGGGTGAGAAGCAGAAAAGGCCTTGACTGTGTGTAAGCACTGCTCAGCAGTAACTAAAACATCCCTGTGTTATCAACGCTGTTTTCAGCACAAATCCAAAACATAGCCCCATACTAGCTAGTATGAAGAAAATTAACTCTATCTCAGCCAAAACCAGCACAACATCCTTAGGCTAAATTTTGAGGGGTTGTGGAGTTCATCAGACTTCTGATTACGGTGTTGGAACACAGAGATGGACTTTACTTCCTGATATATTCAATAACATGCTGTGTAAACAATTATTCAAAGGTAAGCACCAAATATGTTTTAGTTGGTAAACCTGAAAGGGACATTGTGGACTAAAAGGATTTTTGCTGTGGCCATTTTGATTTGACAAGTAGAGAATTGTTAAGATCACAGAAAGCGAATATCATACTTTGCTCAGTGACAAATGTCTAAAAAATCAGTGTGTCCATCCCATTGTCTGCAGATAGGAGTATTATATTTCCATCTGGCAGAAACTGGTCTAGCTGATTTTTGAAAAAACTCTACTTATTTTGCAACCATTATAAATATGTGACCCTGAATTTGGTGTAGCCTGAATCTTCATTGCTACCCTCTGGAGCAGCCTGGTACATACCCGCAGACTTGCCAGGACCCCTTTAATCTTCTTGTCTTTGAGCTAAATATACTGGATTCTTTAAATTTTTCCTCAAAAGTCTTCTTTTCGGACTGTTGATTGTGCTTACTTCTCCGCCTTGGATTTCCTAAAGGGAACGCATTTTACTTAAAGTATATCTTCTCAGGTTTTACCAGGGATGAAGAAAGCAGAGATTGCTTCACAGGATTTACCATTTATAGTCCTGGTTCTGTATTTCAGTGGGCCATTAGTTTCAGTTGTGATTCACTGTATTTGCTGAGTCTTTTCTGCAGGACTGTTAGGCGTCCAGTTGCTTCCTACCCTGGATTTGTACAGTTTTAACTCTTTCTACCTAAATGTAGTACCCCACTCCTGTCTTTCTTGAGCAGCACGCTGTTTCGCCCAGGCCAACATTGACATCGTGCAATGTTATCCTGGCTTTGGTTTTCAGTGCAAATGTCTCAAATGCCATTTCAGTTTCCACAAAAGTGAAATTTCTGTGTACCCCCAGTATTCATAAATACATTATTTCAAATTCTGTGCATGTAAAGTGAACATACAGTGTCTACATGTTCACATTGTTAGGAGGAAGCTTATTATGCTTTTCAGCTGGTAGTAGGTCAGACAAAATTACTTTTACTAAGAAATACGGATTTTTCTTAATGAGCATTTGAAAAGCTTACAGATTACACAGTAATTTTTTTCTTTCTTTCTCTTTCACCTACCTTCCTCCCACATATTCTAGACTTCTATTTGATTCTATTAGATTGTTCTCTATTTTCAAGTTCTTCTGCTTCATTATTTGAAAATAAGGGTTTTTTTGAGTATGATTGCAATTGTATTCTGCTCATCATGAGCTATTTATTGTTCCAAAGGTGGTTTTCCCTACTGGGTAAAGTGTATGAGAAAAGCAAAGCACTCAAGCTATTTCTACTGTACCTTTTTTCTGGTCCCAAGGAGAAGACATGGGAACCTTTTCTATGAAGAATGCATTATAAATTTGCAAGGTGTGTTTTATAATAAAGTTTCATTTTATTTTTCCTGAAATAAATAGAAGCTGTCACTGTCTTCAACAGGTACCTTATCAGTGCAGAGATAGAATTTAGATTCAGTTTCTCTCCATGTTCTATTTCCAGAACATCAGTTGTTGTGAAACACAAGCACTAAAAGGCAGTAAAGGAAGTGGTCTGTGGAACTGTAAGTGGGCTTTGATTTCACTATAGTAATGAGAAGTTATTTTTTTGAAATTATTTCTCTTTATCTTCCTCCTGGCTATCTTTTGTGGCCCAGTAAGCCAGAAAATAAATGAACGGAGAAGTCAGTCTTTAATGTATCCTAGTACTTTCAATTCTTCAAAAAGGAAGGAGTAGCTTCAAATTGAATCCAGGGCAAATTCAAAGCTACCCAAATATATAAAACACTGATATAGTATGTTCACAGTCATGAACGTACTTAGAAAGGCCTTGGAAAAGCCTTAGAAAACCTGCCCACTTAAAAAGGCAGGCTGCCACGCGTTCGTTAACTTTGTAGTTAACTTTGACAACAGTTCAGCAGAGAGCAGTCAGTCAAGCAGTTATGGCATACACTAACTACTGTGGCCTTCAGGCTTCAGAAGAAGATATTACTCTCACCCAGCTGCAGGATGCTTGAAGTCAAACCGCAGTACTAAAAGGCATAGTGAACAGAGATCTTGCATCTTCCTTGAGAGACTTCCTCCTTCCTCTCCCCTTCTCTGCACTCCCATCCTCTGCCCTTCCTCTGAGAGATGGGTGGCTGTATCTCCTCTTTGCAGGCATAGCAAGGAAAGCAAATATACTCTGAACAGACTGTGTGTGTAGACTGAAATAAGCTCTGTGCAGCCAGAACTGGCAGCTGATGTGTTTGAGCCTCTGGAGAGCTGTGCTTGCTGGAGCACCGCAGGAGGACACATCCCTTCCCCGTCCATCTTCCCAGGGCAATACTGTAAGGCAGGGCACTGTTCTCTATGCACAGCTGCATGTGTGGAGCTAACGCATGCTGATAACACTCATGGTGCTAGAAACTGCCTGGCTCTATCCACCTCTTGTGCAATTCAATTATATTTCATTAGCTTTAGCAAATAATTGTTATCTCCATATAGCATGTTCAAGTTGATTTGTTTTCGTTGGAGGCAGGAGGGTAGAAATAATGCCAAGATACTGTCACAGATCATTCCAGAACTACTGAGAAATTGCTGTTCTTTAATTCTTCACTTTGTTGTACTTACATACAAAATGTATGCGACAAAATGTAATGTTGTCACTTACATTTGTACAAAATAGCAGTAAAATTCTGCTACTAAGCTGCTGATATGCACACATCTACGTCCACTTGCAGTATTCCTCTGACAGGAATTGTCATCATCTTTGTTTATTTAAAGTGGAGTTGGGCCCACTGTTCTTTACTGGAATTCAGAGAACAGCCAAGATGACAGTCAGAAGGAAATAACTATTTAATTTGCATGGACAGATTCACTTTGTTTTTGGAAAGACAGTAAATTGACTATGCTAGCAAAAAGGCATGGTAGAGAGGAACTGACAGTTCTCTCCTCACTTTTTTTTTGCTGCTTTGGGAACTCTGGGAGTACTCCTGTCCCTGTGGTTTGTAACTGTTTTTGCAAAGTCTATACACACACCCAGAGTCCGGTGCACAAAAGAAATTCATATGTTTTCAGTTTATGCCGGAATCTAGCATTCAGTCCTGGAGTCTCTTTCCAGTGGGTGGTAAAAATGTCATTCTTCACAAGAAAATTTGGGACCAGCTATTACCACCCTGCTCTTTTTTGTGGTAGTCTTTGCTCTCCTCCTCCCCTACAGTGTGATGCTCATGCGCAAGCTATTTTTGACCACGCACTCTCATTAGATCACTGTGACCAAAGCAGGGAACAGACTTGCTCGGCTTGCAGCATGACAGCTTTTCTGTCTTTGGAGGTGAGCAGAGCTGGCTGTGAGAAGTGGTTTTTGGATCCAGTGGGGCACTCAGATCAGATTTTAATCAAAACCTGTATCAGGAATAATGTAGGAGCTGAAGCTAAGGAATTTGGGATACAAAATTCCTTCCGTTTTCAGATCTCTGCTTAGCTTTGGCTTTGTTTCCACATATATGGTGGTATTTCTGCTGACAAACCATTAAATTTCCTAGTCCTTCAGACCTGTTTCCTTACAAGGATTTCCCTACATCTCCCTGTAGATTAGGTTTGCACCAGACTAAAGAAAAAAATCTGGTGAGAGCCTCTTATCAAGGATAAGACAAGAGCAAGACCAGAGTGATCAGCTGTGTCAGAGCTTTTCAAGAAGAAGGATCATGGTGAGAAGCCTGGGGAAGGGAGTAGTCATTTGTAGTGCTGGAAAACGTGGTTTCAGCCAAGCGGAGAGGACAGAAGCCAGGTTAGGGGCATCAAGAATAGAGCTGAATTAGGGAGATCACACTTAGAGATGCTTGAGAGGAGAGAAATAGGTCATAGGCTGAAGAGTTGGTGTCACAGAGAGTGTTTTGGTTTTGGAGCCAAAAAATGCAAGAAGTATGTTTTCACTGCCGTGCAAATACGACAGCAGAAAATAAAACCACCTCAAAGCTTGAAAGCCAGAGCTAGTGTCAAGCTAGCTGGTTTAGCTCTCCTTACCAAACAGACCAGCCACAGTCACTCCTGAGCTGCTGATTTTGGCTTTGGGGCAGGTCTGGTTGCCCCACTGCAGTATTTTCAGCAGATGTTCCTTACTGATCACAGTTAACCTGAAATTCTCATTTAAAGAGTATAGTATGTCACTGAAAGCTCCTAAAACGTACTTGAGAGAGAAAAATGCATTCTTCGATTAGGGAATATTTATGTGACACTGTATAGGGTTTTTTTTAAAAAAATAGTTAATGTTTACAGCTTCATGAACAGGGAGAATCTTTGGTCTTTTTATTTATTTTATGTTTAAATAGGATTTAAATGGGATATAGCTTGATTTTAAACTGTTCGATGTTTTTGGATCTCTTTCTTCTTTTAACCTACCAGAAAAACACTTACTCACAAGCTGTAAATTGAATGGCCTAAACTTTTATGAATCAGTCTTCTATCTTTGAATTTTCTTATAACTGTGGTTCTTGAAGATTTTTGGAGAGGGCTCACTTTATTCGTATATTTATCTGCTTTGTAGCAGGGGCCTATTCTCCCTAAGTTACATTTGTTATTTGATTATGTTTGTGACTTAAAGTTGTTTGCCAGCAAAGATTGTTATTCTTCTATCTTCCTCACTTGTTCTGCAATTTTGTGAATCCATCAATTTCCAACTGTGAATATATGAAACAGCATCAGTTGTATGATGCAAAGAGAGAAATAACTTGGAGAGCTGGGAGGCTTTATTTCCATGTGCTGTGGTTTAACCCCAGCCGGCAACTAAGCCCCACCCAGCCACTCGCTCACTCTCCCCCAGTGGGATGGAGGGGCTAATTGGAAGACTAAAAGTGAGAAAACTCATGGGTTGAGATAAAGACACTTTAACAGGTAAAGCAAAAGCCACACATGCAAGCAAAGCAAAACAAGGAATTCCTTCACTACTTCCCATGGGCAGGCAGGTGTTCAGCCATCTCCAGGAAAGCAGGGCTCCATCACACGTAACGGTTACTTGGGAAGACAAACGCCATCACTCTGAATGTCGCTCCCTTCCTTTTTCTTACCCCAGCTTTATGTGCGGAGCATGATGTCATATGGTGTGGAATATCCCTTTGGTCAGTTGGGGTCAGCTGTCAGGGTTGTGTCCCCTCCCAAAAACTTGTGCACCCCCAGCCTACTCGCTGGTGGGGTGGGGTGAGAAGCAGAAAAGGCCTTGACTGTGTGTAAGCACTGCTCAGCAGTAACTAAAACATCCCTGTGTTATCAACACTGTTTTCAGCACAAATCCCAAACATACCCCTATACTAGCTACTGTGAAGAAAATTAACTCTATCCCAGCCAAAACCAGCACACCATACCATTAAAAAAATCCTTAAATTATGTATCTTAGTTTTTGTATTAAAAAAAATCATCTGTTATTTAGGAAAAAATAAAGAAGACAGAAAGAGGAGCGTCATTCTGAGGAAAAAACACTCAACCCCCTTTTGTTTCATGTCTGAAATTCAATTCCTTTGTTTAAGAGAAATGTGTCAGAGGAATGAAACAGCTCCAGAAAGCATTTTAACTGTGCAGAGAGAAAGTGAGCCTTGCTCAGACAGGAGATTTGCTGATTACATTCTCTGGCTGATTGTGCATTTGATTTGCATTTTCTCTCAATCAGTTACCAAAATATGTCTTATAACACTTCAGGATGTATAGAGGGATCCTGTCTGGAAAGAGCCTGTTTTGCTATTTAAAGTCAGTCCCTCTTCTGTTTTAAAGAGCTTTTCCCTTCCTCTGTTTATCTTCCAGAGCACATAGCCAGTGAGTCTTCAAGGCCTTGAAAAACACAATGCTGTAACTTTTATGTTGGTGGCACACAACAAGTCTGTGAAGTGTAAAGTGTTGTTCTTTCTTTTTCTGATGCAGGCTGGATTGCCATGTTGGGAGCCATTTGGCTGCTAGTGCTGGCAGACATCCATGATTTTGAGATGATATTGAACAGAGTTGAGTGGGCAACCCTCCTTTTCTTTGCAGCATTGTTTGTTCTCATGGAGGTAAGATTCTCTGATTTCTAAAGCCTGAAGAGTTACAAGTGACTTAAAATGTGAATTATGTTCCTGGGCAGAGGCCTCCTGTAGATTCAATCCTGCTGGAATATTGAAGATTGAGTGTAGTCATGGTAGTACAGAGAGAAATTGCAGAGTGGTGGAAGTTGGCTGGACCTCTTTGGGATCTAATTTTTCACTGTAAGCTTGGTCTCACTCTCTCTCTTTCTGCTGCATTTGCTGAATGTGTCTGACACAATCATTTTCATATAAGTGGAATTTTAGTTTCCAGGGTTGTCGGCGGTCTATATGTGTGGATAGTTTATATGTATTTATGTGTTTCTTTTGCAATTATTTAGACAAGTGATAGGAAAAATAAAAGAAGAATAATCAACCAGAGTTGAAAAACGTTCCTAATGCTGTCTGCTACATGCTGGCTACCAAATGGCCTAAGAGATTTCATGGGAGTATGGTTTGAAAGGATAATATCACTGAATTTCAGTTTGCAATTGTAGTTTACAAAGACATTCAGTACTTGAAATGCCTGGATATCTTGCTGTGTAGTTTCTTTGTGTTTGTCTGCTTGACTATTAGAAACAAACAGTCCAGCCATGTTTGTATCCCATTTTATTTACTGTTTGGTGCTTTTGTATAGCCTGAGAGGGTTTATTTTTACCCCAAATGTTTGGATAATTCTTCGTATGAATACTCATATTTACTTGCCAGTTAGGCTTCTGTGCATTGCCTAGAATGCTCGGTATTTTTCAGTTGTTATTTGTTGGGTTTAAATGTTGTAGAAACATGACTGACAAAACCCAAGTGACCACTGTCACTGCCATGGCTAGTGAATTGTCTGAGTGAGCAGCCTGGGAAAAGCTTGTAAAACCAAATTTGCTCACACAGCCTCCTTCCCCCACCTTCTCCCTCAGTAATTGCAAAGAGCCCAAGAATTTGTAAATTATGATCTATTAAAAAAAAGTCACCAGCAGTAAAACGGACGAAATTAGAAGCAAGTACAAACAGCGAATACTTCAACTAACTCTAATTAATGCCAAACTGAAAGTCAAAATCTGGTAACCTCTGAGAAGATGAATGGAAACTCTGATTATCATTAGGAGGCTTGTTGGTGAGCTAGTAGGTCTAAATTTCATCAGGAAGTGTTGATTTATTGTACACCCATTAGTACAGGCAATTTTTAGTTCTCTACGTTATCAGGCTCTATATATCCTTGCATTTTCTAGCTCTTACAGGGAATCCATATTGAAGCCATGTTTATTTTGTCTGCTGCTGTAACAGTTTATTAGTTGCATTCCCTGATGTATTTATTGTTTTAGCTTGGATTGAGTGGTTTTGATTTGAGTGCTGTGTGACTGCACAATAACATAGTAAAACACGCAGGAAGTTATTTGCCATTTACTGCCAGACTTCAGATACGACTGTTGTAATTCACTGAGCCTCATTTTTATGGTTTCTCAGGTCACCAGTGAACAGTTTGCTAACAAAAGAATATTTTTCGTGGCTCTGTAGAATAACAGCAGTTTCAGGTCATGAAAGAAACTTGTACACATAATCAAGAAAAAAAGTGAGAGACACTAAATTCTTACCCATAAATAAATGAGAAAAACATTCTAAGTATCATTGCTGCTAATTTTGATCTGAATCTATTATCCTTTGAATTAGCAGGAGATGACAGTCCTTGCCAAGGCATTTTTCTTTCCTTTAGGTTAACAATGTCAAGAAGAAACAAGTCAAAACAAAGATATGCATTGAAGTGTAAGAAATCTTTCCATGAGCTAGACACTCAGCAGTTGTCAGCTCATATTCGTGTGGATCACCCTTGGTGATCCTTCATCTTAGAGGGTTCCCAGTCTGAAGCTATTTCCTACCACTATAAATGTTCCTTTTCCTATTACAAGGCACATTTAAAAACCTGTGTGGGACTTGGGCTGCAAGCCATTTTGGAAAATATGAATTAAGTTCCAGAGCCATGGGGGAACTCTTAGAGGTTCTGACTTTAAGTGCTCATTGGTCCAGTCTGGTAGATCTTTTGCAATGAAAAAGTTGGAAAACCTTTGGAGCTCTCTTGTTTTCTATTGTGTCCTTTGGGTAATTAATCTTTACAACTGTCTTTTTAGTCCTTGTTCACAACTGGCTGTTACAGGCTATAAAATCTTTCTGCTTCTTCTGTCTCTTTGTGACATAAGGTCCTGTGCCTCTCAGGGAGACAGTATTTTGCTCAATTTTGTAGTCAAAATTGACATTTTACCTTAATCCCTTCAGGCAGAGTTTATCTACAACAGTCGTCATGACATGCTGTCTATAAGAGGGTTTCAAGCAAATTTTTGTGCATAAATTAGACTTTAATCTAAAATGATACCTGATTTTTTTCTGCGGTAAAACTCTATTTTGAGCTGTCAGATGGGAGCTAGTATGCTTGAAGGCACCAGTTAGTGCAGTAATACTTCTTCCTTTTAGAAGACACAGGAAGATCCAGGAGACCCTCTGTGCAGTTTGCATCCAGGGGAGGCCAGTGGCAGGGTGCTGATTGCTGGCTTTCACATAGGTGCTTGCAGGCGATCGGCCTGAATATCATAGAGACATCCTGAAGTTGGTTATGTGATTGGTACTGTCATCGTCTCTAATGCGATCGGCCCTGTAGATTGACTGTCTTGCAGGAGTGATGTGTGTGTCCTTCACTCCCTTCCCTCTTTCACAAATATCTCTTTTGTAGTACCATGTCTGGATTCCAGAACAAATTTCGAGTGTTATTGGAAAGTAATACGTTCTGTTAATAGATAATTAAGTAATAAGGCAGCAATGTTAACTGAATGTAACTCTGAGCTCTGGTTGCTGACAGCTATGAGCTCTGGTTGCTGACAGCTATGTGTTAAAAACTTTATTTTAAAGTGTGAACGCAAAGCAATTACAGAAAAATATTACAGTTCATTAAAAATACTGCTTTTACATACATTTTAAAAGTCACTTTCATAACCTTTGAGTTGACAACAAAGCAATGCAGGTAGCTTGGAATGAAAATGGTAATTCAGAATTACCAACAAGAATGCATTTCTTAGGAAACTTTCTCCTGGGAAGTTAAGGTCATGAAAAAATGTCCATTTTTTTTTAATGTAAAGGGTATGTGTACATATTTAAAAGTCTTATCACTTGTTTTCTGTGTGCTGTGTCTTTAAATATAGATATACCTTTTCTTGTGCAATGCATTGTTAAAAGGATATATAGTTTCTGGACCAAATTTAGTATGTGGTGATACCCTAGTGTTCAGCTGCTGCCCGAACGAGCTGCAGGTACAGGAATTGCCGGTCTGAATGACAGCCCCTTTGTCACTCTGACATTACCATGTCTTATACCATACCACTCAGTGCCTATTAGGATCTTTGTCCATCTCTGTCATGGAATTTGACAGCGTGTGAGTTGAATAGTATTTTTCCACTGATGTCTCTGAAGGGCTCTGTCTGACTGCCAGGTGTGTGGCTTATACGGAGTTGTGTCATGTGAATACTGACTTCTGCGGCTCCATGTGGGAATGGAGTCAGTAAGTGAGGCATTGCAACTGACTGGTTCTTTGTCATGGCAGAAAAAAATGAAAGAAAGCCAACCAGCTTGGTCCAGGCTGAACCAAAAATGGTGATTTTCTCCCCTGAGAAACTGAAAAGTCATAAAATAGATATACCCCATTCAACCTGAAAATGGTACTTCATTCTGGACACTTGTAAGAAAAGAAAGCAAAACCAAAGTGAATTAAAGGGTAGCTCTCATGAGTTAAAATTCCCCTTTTACCTTGTAGTTTGAGAGAATAGATCATTCTCCCAGGGTGTGAATACTTAGTTTATATTCTCCTGTCTGCCCAAGGAGAGATCAGAGACATCACCACTAGGCTGGAGTCTTGCTATGTCTTTTCATCCGTGATGGTAACCACGGTTGTATGGGATGCTGTCTGAGTATCCTGTACAAATGGGAATGGCTCTCACAGGGAGGACACAGCACTCTGGTCCAGGCTGCCCCGGGCCCAATGCTTACAGGGCTCGCTTCCTCAGTTCGAGTGCCTGACACGGGGATTGGAAAGGTGGTTTTCCTGCCTTTCAGGTGCTGCTGCCTCTGTGCCAATTTCTGTTCACCCAAGATCTCTGGCCTGGTTTTAGCAGATGGGTACTGTTGGTCTTTTTATGGGTCTGGGAAAACTGTTTAATAGAAACATGTATTTTGCTTTCTCTTTTCTTCATCTGAGACTGAGCACAAGATGCCTGATTTCATCTGACCTTTTAAACACATGACATACTTCTATCTATATTGTGGTTTCGGGGAAGTTGATTTAAAATCAGTTGTGTTCAGTCATTCAGAAAACATGTATCCTCTGAAGAATGTCATCTTTAAATTTCAGCCGTTCTCTGATGTCTGTGCCCCACACTCTTAAGTAATCCCACAAGTCATTCCGGCGCAACTAACCCACCTCTATAAATACAGCTACCAATTCCTGCCGTGTCTTTTGTTTCTACCAATTGCAAAGTTGCTGTAGAAGCTACATGAGATGAATATAAATATCCTGTGAATAGGAAGGAATTGTTGTATTTGCTTACATCCACTGAAAAAAAGTGTAACTGCATCAGGTACTTCACTAGTTAATATCTTTTTTTTTTAGGCTTTGGCTCATCTGCACTTAATAGAGTATATAGGAGAGCAGACAGCTTTGTTAATAAAGGTATGTTTAAAACATCTACAGTTTTTTAACAGGTAAGGAAAATAGTTTTAGTCCAATAATGAATAATACTTTCATTTTGAATTTAACATTAATGACTGCATTCCTGCATCAGCAATATCAAGAAAGCATGTTATATTTTGGCATGGGTGATATTTATATGTATATATCTGTCCACAGCCAGAATAAACATAGCCATAAATGCAAAAGGAAAGCCTTTTCTGTAGTCTAAAAACCCCAAGAAAATATAAAGAGTAAAAGGGAAAAATTTAGAGTTGCACAGTTTATTTCTTGTGTGAAATGTAAGTATGACTCTTAGAAATATCAGTCTTTGTATTTCTACTTGTTCAGATTTTCTTGGAAAAAGAACAATATTGTGTTACTAAATGTCAGGCTATTTTCTTTAAGACGCTTTTCCTATTTCAGAGCCTGAAGGAGTGACAAACGTTGATAAATTAAAACTGTGGAGAACATGCAATTATGCCATCGGGGCGACAGAGCAACACTGATCTCATCAAAGCTATAATTTGACCTCTCTCAATTCCAGGTGGTTCCTGAGGACCAGCGCTTGGTGGTGGCCATCATTTTAGTGCTCTGGGTGTCTGCTTTGGCCTCTTCCGTGATCGACAATATCCCCTTCACGGCTACAATGGTAGGGGTCTGCGCAGCACTTGCACATCCTCCTCCTGGTTCTGGCAAGGGAGCTGAGCTGGCTGATGACAATTTGCTCTTTTTTCACCTCTGCTGTGTTGTAGTTTACTTTATCCCCTAAGGCTGAATCATTATTACAAGCTTATTCATACCCTTTAGGCATCTAGCTGGCCATTGCTGCCAGCAGTTGCAGTTCGCTGTGGAACTAGATCCACTGTTTTAGCTGTATTTTTGCACTTTCCCTGTTATTCCACATCCATGGCTGAAAAGTAAAATTGTCTTTTTGATGGAAACTGTCACTAACCATCCACTGCTATCAATATTTTCCCTCTACGCACTGCGTAGCTAATGCTTTTTTAACACCTGAAGCTTTTATTGCTACCTTACTTATGTAATTAGTTTAAAAACCAGCAAATAAAGTTAATAATAACAAATGCTTATCAGCAGCTGAGTTTTAATATCAGAAAAGTATCAAATTATAACAAATTAGGGCATGATCAGATAGGTTTATTCAATCAAGTTCTCTGTTTAAAGTGCAATAATCCCTTCATTATACCGTAGGAATGATTCATTGTTACAGCTTGTTCTCAGCTAAGTATAATTTTTTCTTCCATTGCTATTGAGTGGTCATGTCCACCCTTATCCTGTGTCAAGGTTTAAGACACTTCTTATAGGGCATATGATAGGTTGGACAGATTTGCAACTGCTCTATAATTATATGTTAACATGGTATTTTGGTTTGATTACCGTGGTGTTTCCTGTGGAATTATATTGATTTAACAACAACAGACTGCAATCAATAGGCACGAAGGGAAAGATTGGTTCAGGATGAGTCACCTCCCAGCAAATACTTGAGGACTATTAAGCAATAATGCAGAAATCTTAGCTTCAAAGGTTTTGCCTCACATTCAACTGGTCTATGAAAATTGGTCTGGAGCAATACCAAAAGACACCTGCAAGCACATCGACCAAAGGGTCTTTTACAGGTTTTGAAAGGAACCCCCTTTTAAAGGAATATGTTTTGGGGAATGGGACTGAAACTTTTGGGATCTTTTGGGATGCCTGAAGACCACTTCTTTTGTATCTTTCAGGGAGTGAAATACACATGGACAGGAAAGGATTCCTGCCAAGATTTTAGGCATTTCAAATGTGCATCTTTTTCATCCTGTTCTGGGCTGAACCTAAGAGACTGCTACATTTTTTTTTTTCCTTTAAAAATAAGTGGAGAGAGGAGGGAGGAAGAAAGAAAAATGCAGGCGTATTCTCACCTGTGCAAGAGCAGTCATCAGCTGAGGTGTTAAGACATTAATGTGTTATACAGCAGACTAAAGTTGAGAGCTAGCATCATCTAGCTCAATGAATGGGTTTGGACTTTGGTCTTTGTCATTCTACATTAGAAAATACTTAAAGAAAATTCCTGAGTAACTCAGTCCCAAGTTCTTATGCAAGATTGTATAAACTTTCATTTAAAATTTTTTTGTTTCTTTGACACTGGGTTCCTACTGTCAAAATAAGCAATATTTGGTTTTGGAAGGCTATTTATCACAATATATGTCAAAGTTATGAACTCCTGATGAGGAGTATTACATATACTGAATCCAGCTCTTTTGTGGAACAGCTTTTCGCTAATCGGGGACTGAGTGTGTGTGTGTCTAATAAACACACACTGCAACAGGTATTTCTTAGATCCCTGTTTATTTATTGACTTGCTATTTACAGAATCAAGCTGTAATTATTGCACAGCAGCATAATAACATAGCATAACACAACATCCACACAGCAAATTTACTTATTCGGCCACATAGTTCACTCACATATTCACACAGTTACTCAGCTGACATGCTTTTGTATATGATTTTGGTTTCATATGCCTTAGTGATATTGGAGTATAGGGCACCTGCTATGGTGTAGCCATGAATGATCCTGTCCTTTCTTGCAAAAGGTGCCAGCTTCGCCGCTGAGCCTGTGCTCGTAATTATGGAAGATGCAGACATACTGACTCCCTCCAGTGAAGCCCTCCAAGAGGTTCATAAATCTCCTTCAGTGGTGAACAAATGTCTGTATGACAATGGGGAATAGCTCTTGTGATTTTTGCAGTCATAGTCTTGATGGACCAAGTACTGGGTAGGGATAGGGGATCCATCAAGTTCCTCCCATTTTTTGAACCTACAGATACAAAAAATCTGGGTGGTTTTGTAGATATCAGCTGTATACTCTGACTGAGCAAAGAGTGTTTGGCATCAGAGACCTCTGCCAATAGTGGATTTGCCCACCCCAAGGTGGTGAGCCACTGACCAGTAGGTGTTAGGGGAAACTGGGCTCACAGGCTGACAGTCTATTTGACTTGTACATGGATTCCTGAAATACCGTGACAAGATGGTGAAAAGCTTGGTGGCAGCTCACAGTCAAGGGCACCAATGGAATCTCTTCTACATTAGAAAAGTGAGTATCCAGTGTTTTTTGTCCCATATTCCAGGGATGAGATAGTCCTGCCAGTCTCAACTCTTCTGGTTTTAAGTCTCCAGCTGACTGGGGGCAAAACTACTGTGGTGGCAAGGGTGCCTAGAAAGTCATATTGCTCCATTCCTTCAGGGGTGGGAAGGTGCAAGAAGACAGGCATCAGTTCATTCATGGGATGTCCCCAACACTGCCTCTGCTGGATAAGGTCTTCCATTCATCCCCTACAASACCATGCAGTGCGCATTGTCCAGACTTGGAGCAAGGAGATGGGATGGGCTACACACACTCAATGTAGTAACTCAGAAATGACATGAAAGTGGGCAGAAGTAAAGGTCTCCAATGTGAGGTGACTGACCCAGCTGGGCTGAAGGCACCATAGAYAAGAAGAGACTCAGCTCCAACTCTTTCAATCTCCCGTTACACCACATTTCTTGCTAATGTAGAAGTAGCCCATGCAATTGATATGTAGAGTATTTTGACCCAGGACCTGCTTGAGAAATGGAAGAAATATGGAATTCCACTATAGCATGTAAGAAGGCCCGAGGCTTGACTTATGAGGTGCATAGCTGGAGGGAAGAAAGAGAGAACAAATTGCAGATAGGTCTGTAACTGTGATACTGTATTTCCTTTAAAAAAAATCAAGTTGAAGGATGGGTGTCCAAATTTTCATTTCACCTTCTTTGTTTGTAKTAGTGGGATAATCATATTCATAATGACTTGCTTTGTGTGCAGAAAAAATAAGAAGGAAAAAAATGTGAATACCTAATTAGTGGATCTTGAGACTGAAAATTTCACTTTATCTGTATTTGGATAAAGCTGACTGGTCCATTTTAAGTTTCAGATTTGACAGTATTAAAATTTATAGCTGGCTGATTCTTACCTTAATAGGATGTGAAAGTGGAAGCTGTAGATCAATATTTAAAAAAGRTAATTACAATATGAAGATATATGAGCCAGCATTACAAATAATTCTAGGAAACATACTGTTTTATGAATTGAAATAMTGAAAACAGGTAAGGAAATGGTTTTCTAAAAGAAAATCTAAGCATTTTCAAGAATTACTAAGTATCTATGTAGACAAGTTAGGATTCTTGCTTATCCTAAAACATAAACACAACACATTATCTGCAATCTTAAGAACAAAACCTAAATATTTTCAGTTATTTTAAGATGGAAATGTTTTAAGGTGCAAAATATTCATGTGTTTAAACATTTTGAACACATTGATGCTTTTCAGCAGCCTTCAGAACCAGCATGGTGGATTTTTTACTAAAAATTCTGAAATTACAAAAATCAGATTAGTTTAGTATTTGAAGCATCTTACCCTGGAAAAACCTTTTCAGTGCAGCACTGTTGTTGGTCAAATTCTTCTTTGCTCTAGACAAGAGTAAATCTGGTACAACTACGCCATCAAAAATGTCAGTCCCATATGGAATTCATGTACAGAAGTCRATAAACTGAAATCTCTGCAAAGACCTCAGAACACAGCAAGTATTTTATGCTACAGAGGATGCTGTAGGAAGAAAATTGTTTACATGAAACAGTGGAATGAGTTTCTGAGGGCACATAGCTCATCATAAGTTGATTACTTTTACTGTTTCTGTCTTGGTGAAATTCTGTTTGTGTTAAACTAAAATAAAGCATTGGAGCCGCACAAAGACAAAACAGTCTTCAGAGTATCTTCCAATTGCTCGTTTCACGTAATTTGTCCTGAATGCAAAGATCATGAACTGCCCCCAAAAAAGATGAGATTGGAACTTGCTTGATGAACTGTAATCCCAAGACTCTTCCCTTCTCTTTAAGCATTGGAGAGTGAAGATCCAGCTCCCTAATTAAATAGATGTTTATATGAGTGAGTGTTTATTGCACTTCATTGCATAAGCATGCCTGGCAATTGTAATAGGAAAGTCAATCATTTTTTTGCCAACATGTAAAAAAGGTACTGTAGCAAAATATTTTGAKTTTGCGATATACTTTGTGGGAAACTCCATGAACTCTGACTGTATGCAAAATACTATGTTGCCAGCAGAACATCTAATATATATAGACATATCTGGGAGTTGCTTAAAAAACACCCACAAAACATTCTGTGCATAAAAAATTAATAAACCAGGAGCTTAGTTATTACGTCTCACACATTTTAATTCTTGAATGGCAAGGGTTTTTTCACATTGGATATCCAGCTTTCTTTSTCTGAAGAATAAATGTGGTGGATCATGTAGTGATGCTCTATGTGTCATTCTATTAATCCTCTGATATTTTTCCTCTTTTTTCAACAGCCTAAACTCACAATGACATTCCTTGACAGGCAGACTTATTCATTTTTAAGGCCTGCATTTTCCTAGTATTGTCATTTAAATAGYCACAGGTTTCTGCCCTTAGAATGTTAGGTGACATGATTTTATTACCAGTATGTACTTTAGTTTAATTGACATGTTTTATCAGCCACATATGCTGGAACCATCTGCTTATATTTTTCTTKTATTACCAGAATTAAAAATATAGCCATAGTAAACCCTCATTTTAGCTGAGTTTAAATACTATTTCCTCAGTATAGAGTAACAAACAATTTCCATTAACCTGGCTGACAAGGTGACGTAGTCTCTGTCAGGTCTTCGTTAGAAACCAGATAAGTTTTGGCCCACTATTTATTGCCTCTAAAACTATCAGAGGCTTTTCAGTTGCAGTACTGAATATTTTGTATGTATCTCATGTGCCAGTTTTATTTTTGGATCTTCTTTGCCTTCTGCCCTACCAGAGTTTTCTATGCCTTATATTTCAGTGCTTGATAAAAGTACAAGACAGGGTCATTGCTGTCTGCAGAGACAGACCAATCACCAACAATTTGGGAAACTACATTTTTTTTCTATTCATGTATATTCTTTGCACTTTTCACAAAAGACATCTTTACARCATGCAGTTCTTAGCAAAGTGTGTGCCATGAAATCCCATGATGTAGAGCAGCAAYGAATCCCTAAAATAAAGATGTGAATTGTTGTTTCATTGTCATTTTGCACAAACAGACAAAACGGGCAGTAAGAAGTGATGCTTTCTACTGCACTGCGTAGGTATAGGATAAACTTGTCTACGTTACTCTTCTTGCACAAYGAGGGTGTGTGATTACTTGTACAAGTGTTATCTTTGGGAAGCAGAAGTAGCTGAGAGGGCTACTGTTGTTTCTTATGAGTCTCCTGCCATCGCAGGAGGAGATGGACCAGTTYCCCTCTTTTTTGGTCTCCTTTCTACATATCCAGGGTCCAGCTAGTAAAGCTAAATCATCATTTCTGTTTGTATTTCAGAAGAAGGTCTTCATAGTTTCAAAAGAGTTCTTCCTCCTTCATCTTCTTGAYTGGTGGAATGCCATGCTCCTGAGAAGGTTTTGTTGTAAAATTAGGTGAATAGGATAAAGGTCTTGATTCAACTTGTTCTTGGGTAATTTGGAGTCTTGGAAAAGAGGCTGTGACAGCAAGGTGTGAAAATGTTAACTCTTTGGTCATGGTTTTGCTTACAAAGAATGCAGTCTATGTATATAAAATAAAATAAATAAATGTCAAAGCAAAATGTTCAAGGCTCTCCATTCCACTTTTGTACAAACAGGACTGGAAGGAACAAGGCTTGGGAGGTGTCAGGYAGACCCCCTCTGTCAGGTAGACAACAGAATTGAGATGTGCAAACACCACCACCAGTCTCTTTTAACAAAAAGGGACTGCATACCACAATATAAATGCAAGGATTGTTATGAGAAAACTAACAATATTTTATGAAATTTAGCTTAGTAATAAWTGGTGTATATAATTCTAGCCTAAATTCCCTCCATTTTGTCTTTCTCAAAGCCTTCATTTAAAGTAAAAATTGAGCTTCCTTTCTTTTTGATTGTTTGAGCTGGCTTAAATTTCGAGGATGTTAGTGAGCTGTGAAGGATGAGAAGAAATATGCTGTCCTGCAGAATCATATTTTTTTAGTYTGAATTAATTTCTTATAATATTAATTGTTAATAGATTATGTTTTCTAGGGAAGGTGGATAATTTATAACAGTAATAAAAKCCTATTTCATTTTTAAAAGCTTGCAAAACTGATTCAAGATTGAAAACAGTGTGAAAGATGAAAATATAAATATTTCTGGTTTTGTTCTTTYTATATTTGTAACACATCCCATGTACTTCCACAGTATATGTTATAAACAAAAATTTTCTTCACTAGTATTGATTTTGATTAGGATAGTTATATAGACAAATGTGTCAATATCTGTAGATACTTGCGTTGTTCTTTGTGCATCAGCTTACATCCTATAATTTATATAACACCCTATRTAGAATCAAGATCAATGACTAGCTCCTTTCTGTATCAAGTCTTTGAGGACATTTTCCTTTTTCCAGGTACAATCATTATTTCCTACAGTTGCGTTTTCCTGTTTTACTGGAGGCAGACAGTCTTACAATGGTGGTAGGTGAGAGAGATTTGGCTTTGCTCTGTTGAGCTACATCACTCATTTTATCTGAATCCTGCCAATCAATTAGCAATGTGGGGTGGTTCAATATCAAACTTTACAGCAAAATTAGCAAGTTTTCTAGAAGCTAGTCCAGCAGAGATTTATCCTGGTAAGATTATTGAAATAAAGGGTATAAGAAATATTTTCCTAATAAGACATTATTATGCTCCTTCTTATATTGATAAGRTTGCTGTTTACATAATCTGAAGAGGGAATAATGAAGCAAATATGAGGCTTCATAAGTATTAACTTTTGCTTTTTTCTCTGTTGAGGGGCAGCATTTCATAAAACTATGAAAAAATCTGCATTCTAAATACGTTAAATGAATATGACAAGAGTATTTGTACAATATGTATCGCAGGCAACTATATCTCAGTTTGCAAAGTATCCTAACTTGGAGTGCTTTTGATGCTATTGTAAAATGCCTATGGCTTGAATCAGAAAGAATTKTAGAACCAATTCAGTTTTTAAAAAACATTGAAAACTACAGTGAAAAGTTTCCTTCTAACCCTTTTGTTCTGCATTTCTGTTTTTAGCACTCAGGTTAACTGTAACAGTAGATAAAGCTGAGGTTTGAGGTATTGATAGTGCAAAAATGTTGCCTCAAACATGATTACATGAATGCATGTGGCAAAAAGTGTTAAAGGTGATTTTGGGGGAAAACAGAGGGGCAGGTTCCTTTGYAACTGACTCTGTGCATGATCCTTATATCTTTAAAATGCAAATGCTCARGCAATGAGAAATGTCAATTGGCTTTAAGTGATTTGCAACATCTCTTCAAGACTTCTTTCTGATGATCAAGTGTCTTAATTCTTCATTGGTTTTGGAGCAGGAAAGTTCTTAGGATGGAAATTAGAACAATTTGTTTGTCTTGTGCCGACTCTTAGATCAAAAGAATTAGATGCTAGTGACTTTTGGAGACTCTGTGGCGTGCAGTTGCCACACAGGATAGCCCATAATGTTTGCAAAAAATTTGGTGTACTTTATGGATCAACAAAATATTTCTATCATCTGAAACACTAGGAATTTAACTTAATGTTTTGCACTCATCTTTCATRTGGTTATTCAAAACTGAAACTTATGGTGCAGCATTCCTTGTTAGAAATACCTCTTCTTTACAAGGGGTATAAGCATGTTAAATCTAATTTCAGGCATGTGTCAGTAGTCCGTTGTACTTCCATTCCCTTTCTGACTTATAACCATTATTCTTTGGCAGAGAAGAATTCCTTTAAATAGGGARAATACCCAAATTTAAGTGTACACAAATATGTATTGCTAAAGCATGTTTCAATGTTTGTCCCCTGCTGCAAAACCAAGCATTTATGGGAGCAGGGATTTCTGATCTAGCCCTACTGCCTGTTAATGCACTTAGGAGCATGACACCACTGATGATAATTTTAACATAGATAATTAATTATTATGAATCCTTTTAAAAAGAATTCACACTATTTCTAAGTGGAAGAAAAGCAGTGTTATGTCAAGGAGATAACAATAACATCAGTGGGGTCAAGTGTGTATTTGGACTCCTAAAATACTTTGTTGGGTTTAAAAATTTAAGAAATGGAGATTCAAGAACATTACACAATTGCACCTTCTCTTGATACATTGTAATGTATCTTTGTATTTAAAAGAAGACACAGTGAGTTGAAACCTTTGTTCAGTGACTTTCTTCTAGGCRGTTTCTGTGTCTTCAGTCAATAGARGTTTACAGGACACTGAGAGCTCCTGACGCTGAGCTCCTTCACTAAACAGAGAACCAAATTTTCTAATGGGAATATTATGTGTGTGTGGCTGAAAATACCTAGCAGAGAGTTACCTCATGGACTTTCTGKTTTTATTCTCTCTTCCCCTGTCCTTCACAGTGCTGTAATTAGRGAAGGGGCTCCTGGAGGACTGTAGGGCTCTGCTTTCTGCACGGTTCCCACCAGTGAGTGGGCTGTGAAAATGGCACTTGCTCTGCACTTGGGAGCTGGCTGGCAACAGCTTTAGGACTGACCTCAACAGCAAGAAAATAGAATAATAATTTTAATCTGCTCTACCTACCCACCTTCTCTGTGCTGGGCAGGGCACGCACAAGGAGGAGTCTGATTTAAAAAGGTGTTGCTAGTCTGCATAGTTCAGGATTGTGTCCTGCAACAAGCGAGTTACTGCAGTATATCAGGCAAATATTTGTGCATTGCAAATAATTCTGAGGAACCAAATAATCATTTTTGGTTCTCTGGTCAAAATTATATAGTAGGAAAAAATGCTTTATTTAGGTTAAGCAAGATGGCTTATCCTGTGATTTCAGTATTTGTGTTTAAATTTTGTTTTATGTTGAAACACAACATTGTTTTGAAATAAATATAGAATAAAATCATAGAATCATAGAATCATTTAGGTTGGAAAAGACCTTTAAGATCATCGAGTCCAACCACAAACCTAACACTACCAAGTCCACCACTAAAACATGTCCCTAAGCATCACATCTACACTTAAATTGCCTGAGAAGATCCAGGCTCATAAAAATAACTGTCCTCATCACCATTATTCAGTGGATCTTTGCTACTTCATTTTTAGAGATCCTGCTTCCAAAACATCCCTTTAGATGTATGAGTTTTTCTTTTCCTGCATATGTTASTGCTTGCTGTAGTTTTGACATCAGGGATGGGCTAATTGCAGATCATAGAATCACGGAATTATAGAATCATTTAGGTTGGAAAAGAACTTCAAGATCAGAGTCCACCAMTAAACCATGTCCCTAAGTGCCACATCTACACATCTTTTAAATATCTCCAGGGATGGTGACTCAGCCACTTCCTTGGGCAGCCTGTTCCAAAGCTTGATAACCCTTTCAGTGAAGAAATTTTTCCTAATATCCAACCCAAACCTCTCCTGGTGCAACTTGAGGCCATTTCCTCTCGTCCTCTTACTTGTCACTTGGGAGAAGAGACCRACACCCACCTTGCCACAACCTCCTTTCAGGTAGTTGTAGAGAGYGATAAGGTCTCCCCTCAGCCTCCTTTTCTCCAATTTGAATCACATATGATATTGCGGCAGTGAAAGTTTGAAAGAAACAAAGTTTGTGGGGAGAAATGAGATCTTTTGTGACTGTTTCATGGAAAAAAAAAAGAGTTGTTTGGTCATGCTGACTCTTCTTTAGGCCTTAAAATAGAAAGAGAAGTCTTCAGGCAACGTGCAATTCAAGAATAGTTGTTCAGACATTAACTTATCTAGGTTAATCAATTAGAGGATTTAAGAGGGATGATTAGCACCACTGGCAGGAGGGAGGAGGAAAGGATTGTAATTCTTCATAAAGCCAATATATTGCTCCATACCAAAAGAACGCACACAGTCAGTAAAAGTGAGCATCACTCAGCCATCAAAGTGAAAACTTTTTTCAGGAAGCAGCTGTTGTATCTCTGAGATCATACCCCTTGAGGGGGACCTGTGAAATACATTCAAATGACAAATTGGAGGATTAAAAGTCATTATTCATTACTGAAAATTTTGGACTCMGAGAAAGCATTAATTTTAAGGCATATCACTGTTATTTCCACAAATCCCTTCCTGCTTGATCTCTTGCTGTTCCACGCTTGTTTATACTTTCTCTCTCCCT
Organism: Oceanodroma leucorhoa; assembly: GCA_030449065.1. NCBI lineage: Eukaryota > Metazoa > Chordata > Aves > Procellariiformes > Oceanodroma > Oceanodroma leucorhoa. The sequence continues at coordinate 3,357,204 of JASVER010000062.1, forward strand.
TTTGGTCCCATAAACCTCTGTGCACATTAAAACCAGGTTAATAATAACATTATCACCTCTYCTCTTGCTAATGACCTTCTCTCTACAGGTACTGATTACACCTTTCTTTCAAACCAAGTGGTTACACAATTAAGTTGAACTCAGASCAGTTTTTCCCAACTAAGGCAAAAGTTGTTTAGCTTTGAAGGGTGTTACTGACTGAGATCTGGTGCTACTACAGAGCCTGCCTGCTGTATTTTTGGGCTCTATACCAATTGCCTAATGAAGTCTATTATGTCTCCCTACAAGCCTTGTTTGACTTTTCAAGGATTTTATTTTATTTGCTAAAATGATTAAATGGAATTCATAAAACTTGCAAATATTTCCCAGTGAACTAAATCTATATATCTGGTAAATATAATGTTAGAATAAAAAGTAAAATAACTCAGCTCTGCTTATGAATTCAGAAGCCTGTCACATTGATCTTTCTCAACAAGGATTTGGGAATTTTTTAKTTACTGGCACATGATCTACAGCCATCTTGATTGTGAAGATCTGGACATCTCTTACAGCTGTTTCCAGCAAGAAGAGGGGATATAGCTCTGTCCTTTAGGTTTCAAGAAATGGAGGGGGAATTGATTTATAATCACTGTCAGTTCCCTGTTGAACTAGAAGGATCTAAAGGGTGGTACTCATAACCTTAAGAGATCCTCACTAGTAGTAGTTTTGTCAGCAGCACTTGTGGCAGGCTTGGCCTAATRTTGCTGATACCTTCTCTTTGGCTTGTGGGACTAGCACAGTCAGCAGGGAAAAGTGAACACAGAACAAGAATATGATGCAAAGATACTAATTAAAAAAAAAAAAAGAAAAATAACCCAAGTTATTCTTTGGACTTTATGGTGTTTTAAGTTGTTTACTTGAATGAATTTTATTTATATCGTGCTGATGATTGGCTAATGTCTCCTGAGTCTCTCTCTCTTTTCTTCTTAAACCACAGATTCCTGTGCTTCTCGACCTCAGTAAAGATCCTGATGTTAACTTGCCTATGAAACCATTAATATTCTCGTTGGCCATGGGTGCATGCCTTGGAGGTAAGAGTTTATGTGAGAAAGCTGGCATAAGGTAATAGCTATGCAATTATGGCATGTATAAACTGGCATGGTAGGTTCAATGATGTTATTATGCAAAGCATGGGGAGGGCCTGATCTAGCTCCTTTTGACTTCAAAGRACTCCTGGATAAGGATCCCAGTCACTGTCTGCTGCTACAATAGGAATTTTGCAGTCCGTGTTTGAAGACCATATCTGCATAAAGTACAGATGCACAAAGAATCAGTCCAGATGGTACTTACAGGGTTCTGATCTTTTGTGAGAGAAAATACAAAGACACATTTAGCTTTCAGAACAGAGACCCATCACTGCTCATTGAAAAGATGCAGAAAATGTATAATAGCTGAGATCTGAAGGCTTGATTCAAAGTCTACTGAAGTCACTGGGAGGTTTTCTGGCTGGATCACAGAAATGGTTTGAGTATCCATTTGCTGACCTATTTAGCACTCCTCACTCTAAGGAAAGACTTTCTGAAGTCTTTGGGAAATGTACCTCTAATAATGAAAGCTAATAGCCATTCTCCTAGTGCCCATCTTGGTGTTAAAGGGGATTTCTTGTATTGTCAGTGCATTAGCACAAAACAAGCAGATGCTTTCCTTATTTTTTTTTTTTTTTAAATTGAAAATGTAACTTGTATGCATTGTAGGCCCAGGATTTTCTCTCTATTTGTTATAACAATAAAGGAGAATAGCCATCCAGTAGTTTTTAAATTAATGTTTATACTTGATTACTTTCTTTTTTTACATTCTGCAAATGGCTTATAAAATGTTGCGTATTACAACGCAACATTTCCAAATAGCAAGCATACTAAGTGCAATTAAAATGTGTAAATTTTTAATGAGAAACRAAGTTAGTATTATTTTTTTACTACTGAGAATTTTAACGCTAATTACATTGTATTGGGCTGTGTTTTGATCCCAAAATATTTAGGTAGTTAGGTTAAATAAAGTTAAAATGGATAAAATGGTGTTCTGCAATGAATCCACGCCTTCTGCCCCTCCATGCCCCTCCAAATAGTTTCCTTGACTTTACAGAGGTTAAAACTAAAACCAGTTTTTGTGTCATACAAGTTCTGGTTTGTTTATTTAGCTARGTGCTTTCTAGTACAGGTGACCTTAATACCTAACAAAGATTATAATGATGCAATTTACAGAAAGACCATGTTGCAAAGGCAGGACAATTTATGCCAAACAACAGTTATTCATTTGAGGAATATCTTTTTGTACTCATCATTACTCATCATTATATTGTGACTTTAATCTGTTCTTCTTTAAAACCAGTGATTTGAATAATCAACGTATCTTTATATAGATGTTTGCCACAAAAMCATCATCTTTCTTCACAATTTGCTAGTCACTGAACACACTCTGATTTCATTAAACTTTCAGATTAAAAAAACAAAACAAAACAAAACATAAGGAGTATAAAGTTGGCCAGATTACGCTGACATATTCTGAGTGGGAGGCACTTCACCAGCCTTGGAGCCTTTAAAAATCTCAGCTGATTTTCCTAAAGTATCAGTTATCATCTTAACCCAAATTCCTTTAATTTGATTTGTTGAAGGGCTGCTGGGATTTTAACAGAGATTTCCGTGTGTATGCAGTATGAGACAAAAGTAAAAATGTAAACAGTACCATGGGAATTATTTGAATTAAAATCACTAGAGATCCATAGCACGTGCCCAGGTATTCAGATAGGCTMCATACAAATTTTTGGATAAAAAGTTAGATAATTATCATTATTAGCAAAAGCTTAAACTCTCCGGACTGTGCTCTATTAGGATAAAGCTGAACATATGCTAAATTTTAGTGGCAAAGGTCTTGTAGGAGTGTTAGTTTGAAAATTAATATGCTTCTGACTTTCCCATGTCAAAACAAAAAGCTTATTGTTAGGGAATTAAAAGTGTGGAAAAGCTTTTGTTTTAAAAGATCTCATAGCCCCCCAAAAATGAGGGAAAAAGRGCTTTTCTTTTTTTAAAAAATAAAGCGTTGATGGCCTTTAAAAATTATTTCCGAAGGAAAAGTCTTACCAGCACTGAAGTGGTGTGAAGGAATCCTCAGGGTAGGCTAATYCCATTGTGGAAGGGGTAGATGGCAATTACGTCATTACTGCCCGGTGCTTAAGACAAAAGATTGGATCTTATCACTGCTCATGCAACCAAAGGAACTTGACAAACAAGATATTTTGTAGAAGAGTCTGATGAAATAATAGATTATAACTACATATTTTAGGGTTAGCTGTTTACTAAATAATGCAGAGCTTCAATTCTGGTAATTTGATAGCATTTATGGGGTTCAGGGTAAACAGTGCTGTATGTTTATGTGTCCGTGAAGGGAGCATCAGCATTTGTGCCTGTCTTGGAAAATGCCTGAAAAATTTCCGGTGGGTGCAATTACCTTTTTCTACTGTCRTAAATTGCACAGGCAGTTACGGGTTTGGAAGATGATAGGATGAGAAAAGASAGTCATTTTCCTTCATTGCTTTAGCTGTTGTCCTGGAAATGAAAGAAAGATTGAGTCAGTCTCAAGCAAGATGAAGAGACCTTTGCTAGTATAACTGCCACATTGTTGTCATCTTCAGCAGCGTCTCCCAAAAGAGAGAGCTGATGGTATTAAATTACTCTGTCTTTCATGGCATTGGACTCAGACGTAAGGAGTAACTGAATATTGTGTAGACACTCTTTGCTCTGTAAAATGTGTCTCTGAAAGTGAGAAGGGATGAAAAATCCTGTCTCTTAATCAAGGAAGCCAAGGACAGTGATGACCATGGGCAGTTCCTGATGAGATGGTCACAGTTGTGAAATCTTTGGGTCTTCCTTGGAGTTTGCAGAAGTCTTCTTGCTCAGGTCAGGTCAATCTCATGCAGTTAAGAAATAAACATGGTAATTTTTCAGGGGATCTGGTTCTGGAAATTTAAGTTTATATTTATCCCAGCTATTTTTAAGAACCTAAATTAAGTTGTAAGTTAGGAGTCTGGCTGCCGCAGGCTCTCTGTTTGGTGATGGGGAGACTGGCATGTCCAGGAGGCAGATGTTTATTCACCCACTGAAAACGCCAGACGCCCTCTGCAGAGCACACTGGAGCCCCTAATGCGCAGAACTTCAGTAGCTTGAGAGGGCTCCCCAAAGACAGGTCAAATGAATTCGGACCTTGTGGCCTTTTGGTTTGTCAGTTCTTCTGAATGCTGGATGACCCTATTAATTCTTGTATGTYTGGGCATTAATGGTCAGGCTGACTAAGTAGTGGCTGGAAAAATTGTATTGCTCWTGGGGTTTTTTATGTACTATCTGCCAGTATTTCAATTATGTTTTGACCATGAAGGAAAAGAAAACAGAAAAATTAAAAGGAACTAAAGGAAACAAACAGTCAGTGTTTTCTGTGGTGTTTTACAAATCTGCATCCATATTTCTTTTGCAGGAGAGGACATTGAATAAAACGTTATTCATTAATGCTTCCTATATCTAGTACATGATGAAATTATGGTACCTCTTGAGGCTGAGTTGTATGTAGACCTTACAATAGTGTCTAGGGAATGCTGCCCTGAAATTTTGGAGGACAAATGAAAATTGCTAGCTCCAGCAATTTCAGACAAAGAGGAGTTTTAATTGCACTGCTTCTATTAGCTCATAGGTTTTAAAATAATATGAAACATGGATTCAACTCAATTTGAGTAAGTGGACAGTCAGAAATCCATCTGTTAAGACTGTTCAATTGTGTAGAACTAGATTCTTTACTGAGCTGAAGAGGTTATAGCTAAGATAATGTTTGAAGGGGTTTTGTACATTTGACATTTAAAGAACTGGCATTTATTTGTCTTTTTGTGTCTTTCTTTTTTTCATGTATGTTTCATAAAAAGAAAGTTTTTGGAAAAAAGAGAGGAAAAAAGGGGCTTGAGTTAAAAAGTGACTGAATTAATATTTGGAAGTCCCTACTTTTTGAGTTCTCAGTTGCTAGCATAGAAAAGGACAAAAAGTTTTTCTCTGCTGCAGTGACTATTGCTGTGGTCCAAAGGGGACATTTTCTGCAGTTTATAGTTTTGTGCTATTTTTCTTCGCTGTATGTTTTCCTGGAGAACAACACCTGAAAATTATCATTGTCACAATTCTGCAGAAACAGGCAAACTCCAGGATGCATACAGCTGTGTTATTCTGGCCACACAATCTCAGGTGTAGGCTCTACTTCAAGAAAGGAGGTAGGAGGAGGAAGCTCCTGGCACTTATCTTCTAACCTTACAGGGTCAAAACCCAGGTGTGAATAAAATCCATTATCCACAGGACATTGCGCAAATTACAGCTATTAAAGGAGTACAACCCACAGTATAGCTAAACAGTGGGATTTCTCTCAGTGGTCCAGTGCTATAGCTATTCTGCCTCCTGGCACCCCTCCTCGGTCCCTGATGCCTTGCACAGTGGAGTATCACTGATTTATTATTCCTGCTGATTCTGCTCAATAAAATCCTAAACTAGTTTTAAAACTTCAGACACGCTGAAGGTATAAACCTAGAAATATTGTTTATATTCCTAAACCAACCCTCCTTCTTTGCAATATGACAGAAAAGTGATAGTCTTCAATAAAACATAAAATGTAATAAAATATATAATTAATATTATGAAAAAACACAACTGTAGTTCCTTTGAAGTTCTTTTATAATTACAATAAATCAAATTTGTATAACACTTTTCAATTTGAAAGATTCAAATAGTCTATCAAGAACCAACTATATGGCGTAAAAATACAGCAGTTATTGAAGAGGAGCACTATTCAGCTTTGTTTTTGAACTTAATTGTTGTATACAATGTGTAATTCAACCTGTAGGAAAAATTTTAGTGGAGTGAATATATCTACCTGAGCTTGATTTTAACCAGGACACTGATATTGAAAGTTCCAATTGTTTCTATGCATTGTTTCTATGATGTTTGCAATGATGGAAATGACTGACATGGACATAAACTGTGATTGCTGTCCATCAAACAGCAGTACTACTGGTTCTTCTTCACTTATTCGGGTGTTAACTGAAAGTTTCAGTTTTTGTTGTAGCATAAAGAACAGCATCATCAGATACAAGCACAAGGAATCTTTTCTCTCTATTGATAGTTGAGTGCCCAAACTGTCCTCTTGCTGTTTTCTGGAAGAGCCAGAATCTGTAACCTTCTATAAAAACCCAGCTGCTGTTTCCCTTAGCTCTTTCGTGACATTCAAACTCTGGGCCATCTTCACATTTTTTCAGTATCAGGTTCTTAAAGCCCAGCAGTGCTGTAAAGTCCTTGGTGTGAGAGCCAGGCTCGTTACCAGAGTCCCTGCAGAGAAAGGAGATTCTCTAATCTTTTAGATTACCAAAGATAATCCTCTGTGGCATGCAAGATATATGGAAGATGTGAATGTAAAATGTAAAAACTGCTAAAACTGAGTGTGTATATTGACAGACGTACCTTTGTCTGTATTAAGGCAATATCAGATGCCTGCTTGGTTTTAAGACACTGACTTAATATGGAAACAAAGCCCATATCAAACCTAGTCAATTTTTCTCAGCAAGGCCATTTTTCTGAGCTTGAAAAGAGTTATCTTGGCAGACATGCATATATAAATGTATGTATGTTATTAAGGGTGAAATATGAAGTATATAGGGTAAAGGATGCTGTTTCAGCTGTACTGATGAGGTTTTATAGTTTGGATGGTAAATCTTAGATTTTAAAATGGAAAAGAAGAGAGCTATGTGTAATATGTAGAATTCTATTCTATTTTACATTGATTTAGAAAAAGAATTTATACCAAACATCAAGCTCACTTCATTATAATGCTTGCATTACTGATGAATTTCAAATGCTTGTATTAATGGTTTTCAATCTGTGTAAAATAACTGCATGCTATAAAGTTCTGCAAATTAGAGATAGGATAATGATCAGAGATGACATCGGACACTCCTACAAAGCATATGTGGAATTTTGTTTAATTTTATTTACTTGCTTTGTGCRTTTGTTTATCATAAATTACAGAAGGTTCATTCTAGAAGCCTTGGCCACTTCTGTTTTCAGAATAATATAGAATAATCAAACTCCTTATGTTGTATTGGTGAGTTGCTGCAATATGAGAATACAGACTCTGCACAGCTGTCAGCAGAAGAGGTACAGTCTGTTAGAAGGTAGCATTTGGACTATCACACATAACAAGACAAAGAAGCTATAGCAAGCTTCAAAACACTTAAGTGCAGAAGGTAATACTGACTTATCTACTTTCCTTCCTCTGCAGACACTTTCCAGATAATACCCCCTTTTCTGCACCTTGAGTGGTGCAGCAGAGAGGAGGAAAAAAACCCCTCAATCTGCAATATTCATACTGATGAATCAGACACTCTGCGTGATGCTGAAGAAAGTTATAATCATGCCCTAGATATTATTTGTACATATATTAACGAATATATGTCGCACAGTTGCAGTTTGCGCACCTAAACCAAAGAGGGGCACTAGCAGGAGTTATGAAATTGTTTTAAAAAAGGCACTTACTTAAACCATAGCAAAACATAACAGGTAAGCTCCAATTGAAAGTCAACTTGAGTTAAGTTGGAATCTGAATTTACAGCAGCTGGATATTCTGAAATTATTTAATGCAGGGACAGTCTTTTTTTTTTTTTTGAGTAATATTATCTTGTTCTGCTCAGCTTCAAAGTAAGTCATGATAACGTTGAATAATGTACTTTTATAGCAGGTGTCTATACATGGAACTATTTTTCAATATTTGGTCCCTAATAGTTCCATGTGTGGAGAAGCTGTGAAACTGAGCTGACATAGTTTTAGCCTCTGAGTCTAAAAATCAGAGAGAAAAAAATGTGTAAGATGRGGCTTGTGTGCAGCATTAAAGGCTTTAAATGGAACCTACCTGAATATGTGTTTYAGGGCATGAGGGAATGGTGTGTCAGAGTACACTGCTGACACTATCTCTTGTTATACTAGTTTATTTTACCTTCGTACCGGGTAAGTTGACTTCGAGGAGAGAGATGACCTTAGTGATCACCTCAGGTTTTATGTCTCTTAGATGTCTGGATCTGAAAGAAACTTATGGATTTCTCTATGTTGTTAAAGTAACAAGTGCAGGATGTTCAGAAACCTGCCTTATTTGTTTCACACTTCAGGTAGAAATGTAGCAAATTTAAATTTCACCTTTTCCTCTCAGCAAAAAGAAAGCAATGAGCATTGAATAGTGCAATACTTGCAGTAACTGTCCTGCTGGTGGTATGGCAGTGGTGATAAAAAATGGTAAAGTTCACCTGATTAAAAGTGTTGGATTGAATGCARTTCAATGAACTTTTTGGATAAGTTAACTCAAAACTTTGATTTAAATGTCTTTTTTTTTTCTCCTATAAACTCCATGTCTATGTAGTTGTGCAGAAACATCCCATTCAAAATATTTCCAAATGGGTAAAATTAAAAAATACTGATGTCATACAACTGCAATCTCTAACATATAACAATGTTGAATGAGTTCATGCATGCATTCTCCCCCCTTACTACCTATGACTTCAGGTTCCTTGTTATTTTAGGGACGGTTAACGGTTTAATTGGCCTTGATTCTGTAGCTCTTTATTGTCTGCAAATTTTGATTATCCAGGGCTTGTTAATTTTTACACATAAAAATTATTAAAAGATATTCAAGACTTGTAGACATGTAACAGATGAGTATAAATAGTTTTGTTTAATGAGGCAAATCTGGATTAGTTTTGTGTGAAGCAGAACATTTCTGAAAGCTATGAAGGCTGTCTCCTGTAAGGCTAATCAAAACCATAACTATTTAGTGTTCACTTCTGCAGCCAGAAGCCACATTTGTTACATTTGCTTAGTTTGCGCTTTAAGTAGAGAAATGGAATACGTTATGGAAAGGAAGCTGCACATGTCAGTCTACCTATATTTAATGATGTAAATCATATGGGAGACTACACAGAGTTTTCTTTTGAAAAATGATGGGAATCAAGGAGCTGGCTTCCTTCAGTAAGTTTTGCTCTGACATTATAATGGGATGGTTTGATTACAGCAAAAAGCAGGGCTGAGAATCCTCACCCTAAAATTATTCATGATTCTGTAGCAAACTCCTGGTTTCAGAGTGAGTGACAGCCCTTGTCTGGGACAAAGCAGTGCAAACAGCTGTGCCTGTGTCAAACTGGGCCTTGCACAGATATTTGCCCAAGGTCAGGGAAAAGCTGTTTTTAGGGCTTGTGTTGACATCAAAATAGGGTAGACTTTCAGCTTCTGCATTAGCTAGCCAGAGATACAGGGAAGAGAAAATGCAGAAAGTCTATCAGTTAACTATAGGTGTAGCTTGTTATCCACCGTCAGAGCATGTGGAGGGGAAGTGGTTTGTAATGCTCATAACAAAGCAAGACTTTTCTGTAAGCAATCCACTTTTAAGCTTGCTGTTGCACCAGGTTCTATCATCTCCTTTATATTTGAGAAAGCTACTGTTTATAAAGGCTGCTCATGCTAGGCCAAATAGCTTTGTTAGTGATAATCCCTTCCCTTTGATTTCTCAGTGCTTTGAGTAATAAATACTAATCCTGCCGGGCACTTCGAGGTGATTTTTCAGGCAAACATATTAATGCAGCAAACCCAAGGGTTAGGCTTGCTCTTGAGGGGGCAATATCAAAAAGACACCTGAGAACTAATGGTATTTAGATATGATAGATGTGCTGCTGACAAGTAAAAATTAGCAGCTGAGGAGGCTTAAATTGAGAGGAAACACGTTATAGATGCAAACTCTCTGCCTTGTTATGATTCTTCCCCGATTTCCCAGCCCCTTCCTTTAGTAAGCTGAATCCGTTCTCCCATCATTGATTTTCAGTGCACTGCAGATAGTCACCTGGGCAAACTCTGTTTGCTGAGGGAGAGGCTGTCTGAGCCCAASGGAGGCACATTATGTGTGGTGTGCAGGGTCTGGGTTTGAATTTGGCAGTCTCTGAAGAAGCCATGTAGCAGAGGGTGATAACAACACTGGGTTGAGAAGAAGTAGCTACAAATGGAACCAGAAGGTTGGAAGAAGCAGGGCTGATAAACACTGCGGATATGAAATCAGGCTTAACAAACCTTCTCAACATCTTCCTGCTTGTAACTCTAAGTTAGCTACAGATGCAAAGGCACTTTTTAATATGTGGGTTTTGGATCTTTCTTGATAGATGTATTATTATTAACTAAAACTGTTGAATGCTTTCTTATACTTCGAGTTGATTTCACATTCCCTAAAGATATTCAAAGTAATTTGCSCTGAGAAATATCAGAAAGCTACTTTTATGTCACCTTTTCTGGACAGAAACAGTAGAAGACTTTCTATTGTGCTTCTGCAATGATTGTGCAAAGCCAGGGCAGGTCCATGGAAAAATGAGTATGATCCATGAGGATTCCTCTGCCATTTTCTTCTCTGTAGCCTAGGCAGCAGCAGCTCTTTAAGTGACATGTCTGTGTCTTTCTATGATTATGCTTCAAAGTGAGAAATTTCTTTTGCATTAAGTAAAAGGACTTTCTTGATTTCATGCCTATGAGTTATTAAGCGTAGTTAGTATTGACAGTAATGCCTGTAGTCTACCAAGAATAAAAGGTAGAAGAGATATGCAGGATAAAATGTATGGCTTACCTCATACATATCACATACTATAGATATTAGAAATATAATATTTAATTCATTGTAATGAATCCAGTTTCATAATAACCATCAGTCTTGTGACTGAAGATGATGTGAAGATAAAGTCAAGAATGGGTGAAGTCCGAGAAAATGCTTATTCTTCATCTGCATCAATTGAAATTAATTTAACGTGTGTAGGTTTCCATGTACATTAACCTAGTCTCGGGTTTTCCATGACTCAGAGGTCACAGTGTTGCTGTTTCACTCCTGAGTTAAATGTCTGCCGTGGAGACAGATGTTCCTGGGAGGAGAAACAAAAGTTTGCCTCTGCTGTTAATTTTGGTGTAGTTCTTTGAAGCCTGCTGAGCCAATACCTAATTAAACTGCACACACGCTCTGAACAAATGAAAAAGAAATGCTGCTCCTTTCAGATAACATTTAAGGTGACAATTTCTCCTCAAGTGAAACCTACTTGGGGAAATCAATTCACTGCTGAAGCAGAAACTCCTTCCATAATACTTTATTATGTGAAGGCATTACAATAGCCCATGTACAGTATAGGAGAGCGCGTGCTGTTTGGAGATCTCGACTGTATCTAGTCACAGCCATGGGACAAGTGCAGTTTCAGTCCTGTTTCTTTAATTTGAAGCCAGAGTTATATCCCTTGTCTACAGTAATATTATTCTGATGGTGTTGTCTGATTGTGCTAYATGTAGAGCAGAAACTTCTTATGAAATATTTGGAGGCTGTAGACTACTGATTAGTTTTGGAATTGAAAATTCCTTAAGTGTTCCTGACTGACTCCTCTAATAACATCAGCTGTATTCATTTGTTCTGTTTTCGCATTGAGCCACTTGCTTTATGTCTTGACTTTCTTATGCCAGAGCCTACCAGGAACGTTGATGTTCCAAGTTAAGTTCCATATCTTTAAATGTGCATTAAAGTAACTAAAATATGCTTTGAGGCAAAGACAGAGGAAAGGAACTGAGCTGTGCAGTTCTTAATGACCAGTGCTATCCTAGACACCATTTTTTAAAGGTTTCTGGCCCTCTGGTAAGGTTAGTCATCTTTTCTCTCCACACCTGAAGCACGTGTGGGCCCGTGTGTGATTCACTATGTATGACAAGAAGCCTAGGTCAGAAATAGCCCTTGGTGTCTCACGAGGATGCTCCACAATTCTTTTATGGTCCATAGGGATATACCCTTCTATCGATGTGCAGTTCCACTAACATCAACAGAGCTCCTCATAGACAGAGAGGACCTCTGCACCCAGCTCCAGCTCATTTGCAAGGTCAAAGCCTTAAAAACAGAGCAAGTAGGAAGCAGCTCACTTAGCATAGCTCCTGGGAGAGCAGAAAAAAATAAGAATTAAAAAAAATAATGGGACAATTAAAGGTATAAAATAAAATATCTATTTGGGATTGGAGGGAGTGTGGGGGGGGTGTTTTTCTCATCTCACATTGTCTGCAAGATTTCAGCTTCTTTCTTGTTCCACAGTGGGATCAGCTCAAGAGCTGTTTGAGGCTGCTGATGAGAAAACCAAACCAATCTCCCATTCTTAATAGATGTTGTTTAGGGCACTCACCTGAGACAACAGATATCCATGTTCAGCTCTCTACTCCAGCATGAAAATCTCGGTTTGCTGTATACTTTGTGTTGGTGATAATTGACCACCCTGGAGTGAATAAGAGTCATGCTTTCTCTTTGAACTTAATTGGAAAATCTTAACTTGGCCACACAAGGGCTTTTTCTTGGAAAGCTTTGGCTTTCATGAAATCAACTTTTTTTAAAAAAAAGTCCTGACTGACTTTTTGGGGTTTAGTTGTTTCTCARAGTTGTTGCTCTGACCCTAGAATGACCAGTAAAAACCTGTATCTATCTCAATATCCACTGACTCTGGTATGACTTTAAATCCAAATTAGGATCAAAATTACCATAATCAAGCTCTTTCTGCTTCCCTTTTTCTTATTAGAAGAGGAAGATCTTCCTTCCTCCAGTGTTTCCACATCACATCTTTTCTCTCCTTTTCCTTACTTCTGAACTCTGTCACTTCATTTTATTTGAATTTAAGAGTGTTTTATTATTTTTTAAGAATATTTTTAGAAGTCTGCTCATTTTGTGTGCACTTTCAGCTGCAGAAGGCCATATGGGTACCATGTGTGAATACTTAGGGGAATAATCATTCTGCTTTTATTCTGACCTATTCTTTGGTAAATTGATCTCTGGGTGACCTGAAATATTTACTAAGTCAAAGTAATTAGCTGGAGCATTAATTGCCTTCTGATCTGTTTCCTTCAAAGTCAGACCAGAAGACTGGTCTCCACTGAGCAGTAATGTTTAACAGGATCAAAATGAGTAGAGTAACCATATGCCAATGGGAGCAAAGGAARACTTGTGCTTAGAATAATGGATTATTAATGTAATGATGTATGGCAAAAGAGATTACTTGCCATAGTATACAAAACTTTTCTCCTAGATTGTTACCTCTTTCGTTCAAAATTTCAGTTAAGGAACAGAATGTAGGAGTCACTGTCACTTCCCAAGCCATGCTTAAGATCAGAAATATTTGCTGAAGGCATCTGCTTTTTTAAGTCAAGTATACAACATTTCTTAAGTCTGCGGTATGACTCATGGGAAAGCTATAGAAAATGGGTCAGTCTTTCTCAGCTCTGAATACCTAACTCCTTTATGTTGCCACATTGTTGAAAGTTTAGAGAAAACACAGGAATAAATTAGTTACTGGGAAAGGCTTATGGGAAAAGAGAAGTATGTAGCTCTTCCAAGAGGATAGCTGCATATTATAAACATGGCATATTATTTTCCTTTGGTGTGTTTCTCTCTTAAGGGGACCTGTATAATGTAATTTGGTGAAGTTCACGGAATGAAGTTATGTTCTTTTATGTATTAAAGAACCATTGTGGTTTGGTAAGCAAACTTTGTATCTGTGGTGATCCTTTTACCTTAGCAGAGAGATGTGAAACAGATCCATTCCCCTTCATTGTCCCACTTATTCTGTTTTAAATTTCTGTTAAAAAAAAAATCTTAGTAATTAGTTACCCTCTCTATAAAAAAGACACTAATTTGTCAATGTCAAGTTTGTATAAGGAAAAAAGGCATCCATTTTTCTTAGCACCCTCGAATTATCTCATCCTTTGTTCTCAGATCATCTGATAGCACTTTCTTGTATGTAAAACCAAAAATCAGCAAGTTTATCTGAATGCAAGTCTCTGGTGTCATTTTGACAACTGCTAGATTGGTGTTATGTTCCTTCCCTGGTTATGTAGAATCAGAGAATGGTATCAGGCTTATCTTTCAAAGTGTGAAGCTATTTATAGGACGTGGAGCTACTGTCTGTATGTTTCTTTTCAAGCACATGTAACAGGAATTGATTTTTCTTTTCTAACTAGTACATCTTAGGACTTTAGCAAAGAATAAACAGAGGAAGGGTAAGAAACAGAGCACAACTATAAACTGGTATTTGTTTTCTGAAATGCAGGTAATGGAACATTGATTGGAGCATCTGCAAATGTTGTTTGTGCAGGAATTGCTGAACAGCATGGTTATGGCTTCTCCTTCATGGAGTTTTTCAGGTACGATTTTAAACTTCTCACCTTAAATCTGTTATTTTTTTTTTCTCTAGGCAAATAATGGATCTTCCAAGGAGAAAATCTGGAGAAAGGGTCTATAAAATAGACCTGTGTTCCTAATTTGTTTTTGGCAACTGAAGTGCGGGTGGAGGGCAGATCACTATTTTTGCATACTGTGGATAGAATGCATAAAGGTGGTGGGAGCAYAGTGGAACCCCAGGAGAAACAAAGCCTCAGAAATTCCTGCTTTGATCACCCTCAATCTTATCTTCAGCTCTGTAGTGATACTGAATTTTTGCTTTATTGTTGAATACAGTTTAAATGTGGTTTCTCATCTGCACATTTTTGCAGATGTTCCATCGCCAGCAGAAAGTGGGATGTCCCAGTTTAGACTGAGCAGAGCTTTACTCCATGATCCCATGAGTAAACCTGTTTATCTAAAAGCAATTACTTCTTTTGACCAGCCGCTTAGCAGCTATGAGTGAAAGTGCAACGAGCAGCTAGTAACAGCTCAAGTTGTTGTTTAACAATTGTTTAATTAATAATTGTTGTTTAATAATGGAAGTTCCTCTGCAGGTCATTCATCAGCAGGTTTTTAAGGGACAATATGTACTTAATGTATACAACAGTTTAATATTTTTCCAAACACCTCCAGTTTTTGAGAATATGGTTGAAAGGTGTAAGTGGAAACTGGCAAATAGAGGACTAGACATGAAGTTAAAGTTTAAAGTGTAGTTGATTTAACTAAAACATAATTCCTTGCTTATTTTTTCTGCATATTTAGGGCAAAGGATACTGTGAAGTTCACACCAGTATTTTTTTCTCTTTTTTCTTTACATTGTTTATTTTAGTTTCTCAGCTCTATCAGCTTTGCTTTATATTGTTTACCTCAAAGCCTACAAACCTGCGTAATTAATATGATTAATCATACAGGAGTGTCTGGAGCAGAACCAATGACAACCCTAAAAAGAAAGATGATCTGAACTGTTCTTGCTAAAATTCTTGCTACGAGCATGTGCTGCTCATAGCTCAGTTTCTCTCTTCACCCATAGTCTTCTGATGATATGTTTTAGAAAGACAGAATGCCTATCAGATCAAAGTCTTGGTTGTCAGGACCTTTAAGACCGCAGTACAGTCTTACGTAGTATACAGTGATAGCTAACAGACTTCTTGGAAGTCAAGCTCTTGTACAAAAAAGGTGGTGATACAGCAATAATGGGCTTGTGGATCRTTCTGTTTGTGTTTTGCCGATGTTCAGCTTGTCATTTGGGGATTTAAGTTGTATTGAGCGTTAACAATGTGTCTTCTATGTAGATTTTGTAATGAAATGTACTTAAAGCTTCCATGATACTGACTGAGTATCTAAGCAGAGACAAGGATGTAAAGCCTGACTAGTCTCTTCAGCAGTGTTCACTGGAATGTATTCTCTGGGAAGACAGAAGACAATACACAGATGTTCTGAAATTACCTTCTATATGTATACTTTCAGTGGAAACAATTGCTATGGAAGGCTGTAGCCATTGTGAGCAAAGATGTGAGAACTGAATCCAGAGTGGTCACAGGAAGATAGCAATGGATATTAATTAGCAGAAAGAACATAAAAGCCCACTTTTGCTGGCTTCTTCCCAGTCACTGAGCAGGCAGATCATGAGCTCCTTTATAATTTGTCTCAGGAAAATATTTGTTTCGGTTGAATGTGTCCCGATTAAATATTTTCTGAGGCTTCACCTGGCATTCAGGTATTATGTATAACTCTTGAGGATTTTGATCTTGCTTACTTTTATTTATGAAGGTTGTCTCAATGCATGAAGTGATTTTTCTGCATTTCTTCCCTGTTTGCCCAGTATCATTCATTAGGTTTCACATCCCTACTCAGGGTCCTCTGTGGTGCTTCTACCAGTACAGACACAGATTGTTACTCTCTCATCTTGCAAACCCCTGTGAGTCATCAGGGAAAAATCATGGATACCATGTATGGGAAGATGAGGGCCCTCTGCTGCCTGACTTTTGCTAAGGTGTCTTCAGTGCAACCTGGGCTGGTATTGTTTTGCCCTTCTCAAGTGTCTCTGTGCAGGAAACCCATGACATGTCTGTCCTGGGTGGCATCTGGGGACATGGAGCACAGTACACTACTTGCCATACCCTTCCTCCCTACCTGCATGCTAAGTCAAAATTCTGCAACTATGTTTAAGGGGGGCCTTTGCTAGAAGCAGCTTTTTTGCAAACCATGTTTTGACATGGTGGTCTGAGGAGGAACTCTGGGCAGGGTTGCTAAGCATGTCTGGTGAGTACACCTTGACACAACAGGGATGGAGAGGCTCTGGAGACTGTGGGTGCCTAGTGGCAAGAGGCATCATGATAACTATCTGTGTAGGGATAGAAAGGAAAAGGCGAGAACCAGGCTCTGTGTCCTGTGGGAGGACTGATGGGCTCATGATTTTTCCTGTGTGTGTCTTTGTGCTGTGGCACTTGGTATGGTTCAAGGTTCCTGTTCTCTTTTTTAAGAGGGGAGAAGTGGCAGCCCAGCTGGTGTGTTGTACAATGCTATTCTGCTGCCCAGCCAGAGCCAGAGGTGGCCAGGTGTGATAACTTGCCTCAAATGCTGTGGCCTCACCAGCTTGATGTGCTTCTATCTGGAGTGCCTTCAGCAGAAGAAATGCTGTGCCAGGGAGGTGCATGCCTGAATGACCATGAATGCTATAGCCTGTCAGAAATCTAGCAYCCCAGGGAAGGTCGCCCTTCAGAGCCACATCTAATTGCTTCCTTCCCTGGATAAGAGTCCTACCTCCCCAAGGACCTGAGGGCACTAATCTCCTTCCAGGCTGCTGGACATGGCTGGATGTAAGGGGAAGAGCCAGCCCTGGTATCCCATCCTCACCATCCAAGCAACTCAGGCCTATGTGCTGGAGGTGCTATGGCTGTAGGGAGGTCCCATGCCAGATGGCATTTAGGTGGGAAAGATTATAGTGAGAAAGGAGGGAGAAAGTCATAGATCCTCCCTCGCCGTGTTGAAGCACCTTAAAGCAGCCTGGTGTCCAGGGTACACTGCTGGTTGAGGAGATACCAGGTCCCAAACATACATGCCTGGCTGCAGGTGTGCTGGCCAGTGTCACCAAGTACCTTACCAAGAACGCATTCAGGTCTTGTTCCCTTCTCCCACATTGCCCGTCAACACATGTAGAAACCAGTTCTGTCTAAACAGTGCTCACAAGGGGAAGAGCAAGATGATTGCCTGTGAGAAAAGATCCCTTGGTTGCTGTGTATTCAACTTGCTGTTTCTGGCCCTTGTGAGCTTTTCTTGATACTTCATTATGTTCCACCAAAATAAAAAGATTCCCATGTCCCTTAGAATACCAATACTGTAATAAACTTGCTTTATCACCATGAAAATATTTTTACCTTTGAATCTGTTATACATGGTGGTAGGGCAACAAAAAGGGGCTTCTATTTGTATATCAGCAGCAAAAGGAAGATTAGGGGACATGTGGGCCTGCCACTAAATGGGGAAATGACCTCTTGACAAAGGACGTGGAGAAGGCAGAGGTTCTCAGTGCTGTGATCAGCAGCACGAAGTCCATCCGGAGGCCAGTCACTAGTGGTGCTCCCCAGGGTGCTTGTGATCCCCAGTGGTGCCTTCCAAAGTCAGCCATTCTGGGATTCAGCTTTCAACCAGCCCCAGAAATCTGARGGCAATTAATGAATAACTGCCACTGGATGATTCATTTGGACTACCTCAAATTCAAAGCAAAGAAAGCAATGTTAAGACAAAAAGAAAACTGAAAGTCCTAGGAAGATCAAGCTCAGAAGTAGCAATTTGCTTAAACATGYTCTTGCATTTTTGGAGTCAGTCCAGCCAAATTACACTCCTTTTCCACCTTGGAAACTTCCACATCAAACTGTATTTATGTGTTTTAATCTTTCCTCCTGAAAAAATCTTATATGTACCCTAATTTTTCATTATCCTTCTAGTAATTCAGAAGACAGAGCTGAACACAATATTCCAGGCACAGTCCTCTTATTTTTTCCCAATTTACAAAGATAAGATTAAATACAAAATATGGAGCTATTTGCCTTTTCATTGTCAATCTAGGCCATTTTAAATTCCTGTTTAATTTACTATTCACTGTTAAATCCTAGTCTCTTTCAGCTTTCATGTTACTTACTTGAGTGTGAGTATATCTCTTCCCCTCCCCAAGTTCTTATACTTTTCCTACATTGTGTTTCTAATTAACATATCATCAATGGGCAGAGATAAAAGGGAATTGGTGTGCTATGTGATCTAGTGAGTGAATTGGAGGATGGACATAAAGACAAGTATTGAAGTGGTAAAACAGAAATAATTGTGAGTCAGTGTGTTTTGGAAAAGGAAATAAAGAGCAGTGGGATATTTGCAGTACRTGGTCAAGGGTGAACATCAGAGCAAACAAATGAGCATTATATCYCTGGAGAGAAGAACAATTTTTTGGTAGTCTTGACCATGTAGAAAATATCAGATTTGTTAATAATATGAAGGTAACCGCTCAGGGAAAGCATATGAGTAAGCAGAAGGCAGGGAAAGGTAATACGCGTATTATGATTTTTAGTCTAGTTATCAGAGAAACATTAAATCATAAATATGAGCTTAACATAAAGGAAAACCCCAGATGTAGGACAGTACTATTTCTCTTGGCAAATGGTCAGTTAAGGACAGTATAGTCTTGTTGCCTGAATGATTTCCAGAGGTTAACATAGTGATTTTATATCAATTAAGACTGTAGAATAATCAAGAGAGCTTTGTTTTTCTTGAGGAGTAAGACAAAAGAAATAGCATTGCAGATGTCTCTTCTAATCTAGACACTTCATTTCATGTTAGTTTTTTATTTTTTACTAATATATCTCTGAGTTTGTGTTGTGGTTTAGCCCCAGCCAGCAACCAAACACCACCCAGCCGCTCGCTCACCCCCCCACTCCGGTAGGATGGGGGAGAGAATCGGGAGGGCACACGGAGGAAAACCCGCGGGTTGAGATAAAAACAGTTTA
>JASVER010000062.1:3376945-3414462 GCA_030449065.1 Oceanodroma leucorhoa
ACCAAAGCATCAATGGGCCATCAACATTCCTTTCACCGCCAAACCCAAAACACAGCACCCCCTCCAGCTACAGGGAAGAGAGTTAACTCTGTCCCAGCCGGAACCAGGACAGTTTGTTTGTTGCAACATAGCATTCCACTACGTCAGTCCACCCTATGGAATATGATAATGACACACAGAAATCTTTTTGTTACCAAYGAGAAATCTGGTTCCAGCTTCATAGCATAAGGAGTTCTCATTTCTGTAGGGGCTTTAATTATCTGTTTCCACTTTCTAATAAAATTGCCAGTTTGATTTTAATTTTCTCTTTAAGAGAGGAATTTATAACCTTATAAAGATACATAGTATTCCAAACATAAACTGTCATGTTCTTTCATTCTGTTGTAATTCAATACCAATCACCCCTGTGTGTCTGTGATGCATGATGTGATTAAAAAAAAAGAATCACAGATAAATACTGAACCTATTTGACACAAAAAGAAAGTAGGTATTATGGGAAATTATTTCAAGCAAATTTTGGCTGACTGTGAATATATCATGGTGCAAGATACATAGGTAAGAGAAGAATGGATCGAATAACTCTATGTAGTGGTATAAGAATATGGAAGAGATGATTTGATAGATGAGAAAATCAGTCTGCCCAGAGGAACAGGGTATGAGCCCAAGGACCTAATTTAGATTACAGTAGTAAGGTTAGCTGGGCATGATCCTGAAAGCATTGTGCATATTTTAACATTTTGCGTTTTTCTGTCATTGCTCTCCCTTTATACGTCATCTGAAGAGCTGAATTAGTATTCTCTGTCTTCTCTGAGAGTAACAATAATTGGAAGTGTCAAAAAATACTGGTTTCTGTTGTGGTTTAACCCAGCAGGCAGCCAAACACCACACAGCCGCATGCTCACTCCCCCGCCCCCCCCGCAGTGGGATGGGGGAGAGAATCGGAAAAAAAAGTAAAATTCGTGAATTGAGATAAAGACAGTTTAATAGAACAGAAAAGGAAAGGATAGTAATAATAATAATAGTAATACTAGTAGAATATACAAAATGAGTGATGCACAATGCAAKTGCTCACCACCCACTGACTGATAATGAGCCACGATCGCTACTTCCTGGACCAGGTCCCTTACTTATATACTGAGCATGACATCACATGGTATGGAACACCCCGTTGGCCCGCTGGGCTAGCTGTCCTGGCTACGCTCCCTCCCAGCCTCTTGTGTACCTGGCAGAGCATGGGAAGCTGAAAAGTCCTTGACTAGTAGGTTACCTAGCAACAACTAAAAACATCAGTGTGTTATCAACATTCTTCTCATACTAAATCCAAAACATAGCACTAGAAAGAAATTTAACTCTATCCCAGCTGAAACCAGGACAATAGCTTAGGAAGGAATTTGTTTTCATTATAGGATTTGTCTTGGCAGGTATTCACAGCAAAAACATTTACAGTAGGATATCCCATTTATSCCTGCTTGAGAGCACTCATCCATAAAGACTGAAACAGTGCTTCCTGTGAGAACTGTCATTCATGCATTTGGGAGGACAAACGTGATGTTCTTTGCTACTGCCTGTGTATCCTATTTACACAACTTATTGAAAATAACTGTTATAAAAAAAGTTGGGCTCTGTAAAAYCATATAAATATCTCTACTTGATTATGTGTTAGACAGCTGTACTCCTTTTCATTCCTGTTAATTTAGTATCATTTTTCCCTATTTTCTTGCTATTAACACCACCCTTGGCCAAACACTGTTGCTCTTTTAAGACTGATTCTGAACGGAATAAAACCAGCCCTACTATTTTGGGTGTGAATTTTGGTGATGGAGACTTCAGCTGAGCAATGTGGTATCCAAACACCTGAACACAATTCACCTGTGGGCTTTCTGATCAACTGTGCAGCTCCAGAAGATAGAATTTTGGGATGTTCAAAGTATCTAATGAAGACTCAATGAACTGTTGAGTAAAGGTTTAATGATTATGTTACACAAGTTAGCTGAATCTCATTTCCCACTACGCTTCTAATCAGTAAGGAAGAGTAATTGGTCATGGATTAAAGGTTGATATTTGACATGAGAACAGATTTCTTCTGTTCAAATACGTGCAAATGCAACACCTGAGCAAAGCCTTCTCAATAAATGTGTTAATGTAAAATTCCAACTTGGGCAAGTTTTAACTTTCCACAACTTCTTTTTCTTCATAAAATTTCTGTCTTTAAAAATCTGTGTCGTTTAGGCTTACTGCATCAGCTTATTTTCATCTTTATCTTGATTTCTTCACATGTGTAAGGAAAATATTAGAAGGTTTTTTTTAAATAGCTCATTTTAATAATAAGTTTCATATCCAACTACATATGAAAATCTCTATTTATTATCAGACTTAGGGAACAGAGTTTAACAAGTGTAATTTAGATTTTAACATCGTATTCACTATTATGTTAGGAAGGTCAAAGCTATAGACAATTTTCAGCTGATCACTCAACAAAGTAGAAAGGTAGTTCAGCATGTGTTCATCTTTCAATATTAGGTTCGAGGCTGGGTTTGTTAAGAAGAATGCCAGTTTTCTTTCAGCTACCGAAGAACAATCATTGCAAGATTTTAAATTGTCAGTGTTGATCTAAAGACTGCTCTCAAACAAGCAAGCGTTACATTGACATCTGTGGCAGTTGAATAAAGTGAATGCTGCTTATTTTAAACAGCTGCATAGCTTGCGTCAAACCCCATTAAAGTAAGTATTGCTGCCATAGTGTGGTGCAAACTTTTTCAGAATAATTCTCGAGTTATGGGTGGGGATTTCTTTTAATGTTTCTTTTGATTTTATTTAAGRTCAAGAAACCTGTAAGTGGAAATGTAAACGAATGTGGGTTTAGCTTGTTTATTTTCAGGAAAAAGGGGGAAAAATGGTATTTCGAACCCTTAAATATGAGGATATTTCCTTCTCCAACTTGAAATAGGATTTATCTGTATCATGTGAAGTTTTTCATGGAGCTTAAAATGCTCCTATGTCTTCTAGGTAGAGSCAGTATCTTTGAATTGTTTGGCCTGTAGACATACAAGTATTGCTTTTTTCTTCTTTTATTGCCGTGAAGTCTGTTGGATTAGCAAATTAGTTTCCAGTAAAGGTAGATAGGATTTAAATACTTGTCATCTTACTCAGCTTAAAATAAGATTATGGATTCAGGTATTAAAATTTTTTATTATGGT
Organism: Oceanodroma leucorhoa; assembly: GCA_030449065.1. Classification (NCBI taxonomy): domain Eukaryota; kingdom Metazoa; phylum Chordata; class Aves; order Procellariiformes; genus Oceanodroma; species Oceanodroma leucorhoa. Next base: position 3,380,143 of record JASVER010000062.1, read on the forward strand.
TCTATCTTTTGWAGTCTGTGAAATGTGTGTGTTTCATCCTCTAAGTTTTTGAAAAAGGACTTTTAAAATGCAATTGCAATGAACCAGTGTTTCATTGGGCTCCATAGGAAGCACCGATCCTCCAGACACATACACATCACTTTAATATTATGGGGTAAGCTCATGAAGTAGAATCTAATTATAGGATCATAGAAAATTCATAGAAAAGTTAAGGTTGGAAGGGACCTTAGGAGGTCTCTTATCCAGCTTTGGGCTCAAAGCAGGGTCAGCTATGGGCTGTATAGAAACAGCACAGCCATTTAGGSCAATCTGCTCCACTGCCTGGCTGTCTCTATAGGGAAAAGGTTTCTCCTCTYGTTTCAACTTGTGCCAGTTTTCTCTCACCGTCCTGCCATGCACCGCTGTAAAGAGCATAGCTCCAGCTTCTCAGTCACCCCTTGTAGGTGCTGGGTGCACTGCTAGTGCCCCTGAATCTGTCTCTTCTCCAGGCTGTCCCAGCCCATCTCCTCCAGCCTCTCCTCAAGGGGCAAATGCTCCAGCCCCCACTGCCTCAGGGACCCTCTGTGAGGCCTCTCCAGTTTGTCCATGTCTTTCCTTTTTTGGAGGACCCAAAACTGAACGCAGTGTCTAGATAGGGTCTAACGAGCTCTATGTAGAAGGGAACAATCCCTTCCCTAGATCTAAGGCCCATTCCCCTTTTCATACACCCAAGGAGGCTGTTGGTTGCCTTTGCTGCTGGGGTTCCCGCAGGCCCATGTGCAGATCACCACTCCAGGGTCTTTCTGGCAGAGCTGCTCCCTGGTCGCTCTGTCCCCATATGGTGGTCCTGCAGGATGGTGACCCTGCTTTCCACCTTTTCAACCAATGTAAAATTATAGTCTGGTATTTCCGGTGCAACTTCGCACAACTGTTGTGGTATGCAATGATATCCAGTATTAGTATTCAATGATATCCAATATTAGAATTCAAAATGGTGTCAATATAACAAAGAAACCGTTTGCAAGTATCTGTTTGTATTGAAATGGAAATTTTGATTCAGCCTCACATGTAACTCTTCTTATTTGATCTTCTGTTTGATCTTCCGTGTTGATCTTATTTAAATTATTTGAATAATTAAAAAAACCCCAACTAAATATGCCCCAAATAGTTTTCAAATAATAGATCTGACTACAAAACATCGACATCGGTTAAGTAAGTGAGGTTTCCGAACAAGGAAACGAATAATAGTAAAATGTGACATATGCAACAAAATTATATAGTTTAAGGTATAAATTACAAAAATGTGCAATGTTCAATTTGTGTAATACTTCTCGTTCAAAACATTATTAATGGAACAATGTCTCACAAAATCCTCCGTTTCAAGACTTTCATGCTGAAGGTTCCCAGAATGGTTTAAAAGTGATTATAAATTGTATAGTCCATGCAGATATATACACATGAAACACACAAAGGAACTGAATTAAACAGTTATTGACATAAATTTTGAGTATGGGTCAGTAGTGGCCAAGCACAAATGCTAGTACCTCAAGTGAGTAAAATCATTGTAACTACATATCATCAAGATACTTGACTGTGGAATGACTATCAAATACTAAAATTCATTTTTAGATGGGGAAAAAAAAAAGCAAGCTGAATAATAAATCCAAACCATATCAAGATAAGAGCCGGATCAACCTTTTTCATGCTCAAAAATATTCTTGTTTTAAATTCTGAAGTGTTGCACACCATTTAGGAGGTCTGGTATATAATCTCTGAATTGCCTCATGGGACTTCAGGATATCTTTCCCTTCCACTAGCATAAAGCTGCTGTTTTTAGCCTCTTATGACAACAGCGTATTAGCCATGAAATCCAGGCTATCTCCTGATATAAATGGTTAYGAAAAAATAAAGAGAAAAGTCCAAGCCACCCCTTGCATTCCAAAGTCTGCATACTTACCAACTCTCCAAAACCAAAAGTTCTTTACTGAACTTTGCTTGTGCAGGTTTCARGAAGGTATAAATTGAGGGAAAGTCTGCACCAAATGGGACAGTGACAATCTGTGGAGAGGGTTAGTTTTTTTTTGCAGATCACTGGTTCTTTGGAACTCAGAATGTTTGAGGTGTTCAGAAATTAATAAATTTGAAAGGTTAAATTCAGGAGGATTACAGGACAAGGTCTAAAGAATATTGGTCTGTCATGCAAATGAGTAATGAATGTAATTCTGAAAGCTCTTCCTTAAATGTTGGAAGATGCAAATGTAGATTTTTGCATCTACATTTAGATGCAAACTCCTCACATTTCTGGTGTATTTGCAGGTATGCCTTTTTTCCTCTTGTGCAATATTATATGTATACATAATATGCATAAAGTTATCCATCCAGTTCTTGCAGATATTCTTAGTTTACTGACATTACATATCACTAAAGTAAGTAAGGAAAACAAATGAACATACGGAACTAGAGCATAGAGAGAAAGACTGTTTTGGATCACACTAAAAACAGCTGAGAATTTAATTTTTATTGTTAGCTGAAATGCAGGATACTGATCCTGGTTTATTCTGAAAAACATAATAGTTGCATCCAGTATGGATGGAAGAATTAGGTTTGTTACTAGAAAATTTATGATCACACTAGTGCTCCTACTAGATGTACAGGTTATAGGAGTGACCATGTTTATAGAGTAGTCCATTAGAAATTGCATGCAATGGATGTCGTAAGTCACAAAGAGTATAAAGTAATTTAACAATTTAAAACCAATCAATGAACAGTGAGGAGAGTGGTAAATGTAACATATATCTATATTTTTGTAACATTGAACATAACCCATTCTTGCTCACCTTTTCTAAATACAGGCTACCAACTGAATCAATACTTAATAACTTCCCAACAGCACTTGGAATGAAAATAATTTTAAGAGTAATGATTTCTAGATATTTTTGGCAGTGTCAGAAAGTGGATATGCTGCTGGGTTTGTACAGTTCTACTCCTGTACAAACTATTTTATGCAAAGGTTTTSAAGATATCTTGGATTGTGCCTTCCTTCATGGAAGAAAAGACATAAAATTCTCCCCCAATGCATCTGTACTAGTTACGTCACTAGGTTGATACAGCCTATTGGGATAGGAGTTATCTTTCAAGACTTTATATTAATCTATGGTATTCTACAGTGTTAATCTACATTAAACAAATTTGCCTATGCACACCTGGAGAGCATTACATTCCAAGCTTTGTATTTAAAATACATGGGATGGATTTTTCTCTGTGTACATACTTATAGCTGTATTGAGTACAGAGGGAGTCTGGAACTCCTACACAGGTAAGGTCTGGCAAAACAAACCCCTTTCTTGTCTATTCCAACTAACATTTTCTAATTTTACTTCATGTTCAGTACAGATGGCAAGGGGAAGATAGAGAGTAGGAAGGGAAAAGTTAGGTTAAAGAAACTAGGAGCTATGCTGAGGCATTCTGGAAACATGAAGGGACAGCTTTCTTGCAGTCCAGCATGAAAATACTAGTCCTTTTTTCCTGAGAGTGGAAAAGGCAAGGAAGTGGAAACAGCAATGTCTGTTGGCTTCTCCTAACAGACACTTTTCTAAAGTATTTTGAAGAAATGATATTACATTTTTAATAATAGAACAATATATTCATCTGCTTAGCTAACCTCTGGCCAATATCACCAACTTTTAAACATGTATAGGCTTTCTTTAACTTCCAACACAGTTAATGACTACTTCTTGTTCTATCTTCTCCACCACTCTGTGGTACTCCTGTTACCAGAACCCATCACCAGGATCCATGCAAATAGGAAAAGATGCGTGCCTATCGTGAACTTTGGCTTGTGTCTGCTTATAGCAAACAAAAATGTTTAATTGGGTTCATAGAAAACTTCATACTTGCCTGGTTCATATTTTGAAATGATAGGCCAGCTGCAAAACTAGAAAGAAGAAACGAATTGTAATTTTTTGAGTCCTAGAGAAAAACTTGACGGTACTTGAAGTGACTTAAAGGTGCGTGGTACAGGTGTGAGGTAACATGGTCCATCACCCCTGGGTCCTTGTCCCTGAATCTTCTTCCAGTTTGAGAAATGAGTTGGAATGTGTTGCATTTCCAATCYGGCATTCCTATTTGAATTTTCTTCCTATAGAAACTGGGAGGAAGAGGAGAGTAGGGGGAGAAGAGGTAAAGAGAGAGAAGGCAGGATGAGAGAGGTCGTTGTGCACCCAGGTCTCATTTCAGGCTGGAGCTGGTACATGGCTAGAACATAGACTGTTTAGAGACTCACATTGCTCATGTTCTTGGAGCAAGGCTTCTTGTACTACCACTAACACCTAGCTTCTTATTCTTCACCTGTATGTGTCTTGGCCATCTTCTCTACTGCCATTGCGTTGAATTGTTAAATTTAAAGAGTTTTTATGTACAGATGAATATTGAAACACATGAACTAAATCAGATGTGCATCAGGATGGAATGATTCCTGTAGCTAACCCACAGTTAGCTCGCTCCAGGGGTTTGTATTTTAACTTACACACAAGAAATCACATTTATGGTCTTTCTATTAGAGCAGTCCTGAATAAAAAATGATCTTTTCTAAAATGGGGATTTAAACAATATCAGTGAAGGAGAAGTTCATTCTTGCCTTGGCTTGGCATTTGTGAAAGCTTTAAAATCTTGTCTTTCTTTAGACTCTAGTTTAATGCTGTTGTTTCCTTGCATATGACAAGGCTGTTCAAATTTTCTGGATTAATTCATCTTTCAAGTTACAGAGCTATGATGGTTGTTACATAAATGAATATTGCAGTAAGAAAAATATTATTTATTTATAAACTTCTTTGTTTAGAATATTCAAATGTTTTTGCATTTCTTTTTCTAATAATCTGTACAGGAAGCTGAAGAGAAGAAAAAGTCTTACTACATTTAGGTGGGTGAGATAGATAGGTTTTGGGAAGTGCTTTGTGAAACTTTCACAGCATACTTTTTTTTTAATGATCAGAATCATATTTTTATGAAAAGATTCTGAAGTATCTCCAAAACCCAGGATTTTAGTAGCAGATTATAATTTGTGCTGAAAAATGGATTTTAAAATCAGAATGTCTGCTCCAAAGAACAGTGTAGTGCTTCTTCAGTGTCTCTTTAAATAGTAGTCATGTAAAAACTTAAAAAATGAATTACTAGGAAAATCTTCAGGGAACAATTTTTCACTGGTAGGTGATGGCGTTTAAATAAAAACTCTTTCTTTGCTGACATGTCTGGCCATGGGGATTCATATTTTACCACTACTAATATGGGCTGAGATCAGCTGAGAATATTCACCTTTCTAGCAAGCTTTTAAAAGCAAGTAAATTACCTCATTTTTCATTTCACTGAGTTTGATTTCRACCAGCTCCTCTAAAACTAGTTTGAGTGGTACTGTATCTAAAGTACAGAATTTCATGGTTAGACATAAGATATAATTAAAATTGGTGTTATCCAGTTTTAGGGGCACCTGGAGTGAAAATAGGAAGGCTCTGTAGTTGATTAAACTTCTACAGCATCAAGGCAGGAGTTAATTTGCAGCCTTTCTGCTTTTGCACTGAGGTAAATATGCTTTTGTTAAATGCTAAAAGGCACAAAATGAAGGTCATATCTACCATTACGCTGTTAGGCTTGTCATGATTGTGATTTAAAAATTTAAAAAAACAAAACCTGGAGCCTATTAAATCAGAGAGATTTTCTGTAGTTAAAAGAGGTCAGTGCATTATTTTCCTAGATAATTCATCAATGTCAGTAGTGCTAATAAGAATGTGGACCATGTGTCAAGAGTTAGTGTGTCCATGTCTCTGCTGCTGTTGTGGCCTAGCATTCATGTTTCATTGCAGATCATTAAATGAAAGGTTTGCTAGTGCCTTACAAGCCATGAGTAGGTCCATGTGAGAAGAGAGGAGAGAGCATCTACAGTCTCTTTTGAGTGACTCCACTCACTGATGATCATGCTGCAGCTTGTTTTGCTAGCTAAGATTGGAGGAATGTTTCTGGCAAGAAGAGAAGTAGGACTGAAATAGTCTTTGCTGCTTTCCCCCTCCATGTCCTGGAGATAACAGCTGGGTTGAATTTCTTCTTGTTACCATCTCAGTTCATGTAGCACATGGAAAAGGAAAGTGTCTGCTTTTGAYAGATGTGGTGCCCAATTGACTTGTGTGCTGTGTGGGAGTAAAAGACCTGTATGTTATACAAGGGGAAAAAATCTAATAATGCAACATCTTAATCTCAGTTAATTTAGTTTAGCAAATATTTACAGAAAAGACATATTTGCCACAAATGCAGGAAGCCTTTGGTGTATTTTAAACTACTGTGATAAAATATGATAAGAAATGGAACAGAAACCTTAAATAAAGAACAAGTCCATGCTCTTACAAGTACAGTTTTCTGAAATGTGCAGATTACTTCTGAAATCACATCAGCTATTGTGCCCCCTCCCCCTCTCCCTGTGACCATCAGCGTTCAACTTGTCCAGACTGGCTTTATTTTTCACTGGAAAACCCTATTCTCTCTTTAGGTAGGAGATAATCTTGTTACTCCCTTAATTAGGGTACAAGATGTTTTCCTTCCATGGTATTTGTTATTTTAGGAGTCATCCACCTCCTGTGCTTGATGCAACAGTAAATAAGTGCTTCAGTGAGGTACAAAGCCCTTTCCTCTCCCTCTGACTTTCCGGGAGGGAACCCATCTTTGTTGGGGCCCTATAGTTGATACTGTCCTGTTGGTTAAAACGTATGTTCACAAACTAAACAATTTGACTGTTTGTGGCTTGTTACTTGCTCTTGAGTGACACGTGGTCCAAAAGTAGTTAATCATATTGATTGGGTTGGCTTGGCTGAACCCAAGGCTCTTTCTCTTATACGAAGCGCAAGAGCTATGTTTTCTGTCATTCAGGTGGTCAGATCAGATCCTGCCTTTGGGCAGCCGTGTGTTATGGCCATTCAGGCCAAAGYAAATAGCCCACCCATAAAGAAGAAAAAACGAGCTAATAATAATCCTGCTAAACATTCCAAGTTCTCTGTGTATAGACTTGTATACGGAACAGGACTTGCTGGAAGCTTTTTTTTTTTCTTTTTACGCTGGTTTCACAGATGTGTGTATTTCATGACTTTTATATGTTTAAGGTGTTTTTTCATCTCTTTTCTAATTTCTCTGTCAGAAAGACAGTGGCTACTGCATGTGCTTCTCTTSATCTTACCATTTTTGTTTTATTCCTGCAGTGTCTTCTGGGGAGGTTCTAAATTGCTGCCTTGTGCCGAAATTCTTGCCTTTTGAAAAGCAAATACAGAAGCTGTGCTGAAACGTTGTTATTTAGTTTGTTAAATAGCTGTAAAAATTTGCCTTACCCAGGTGCTGGCAGGACTGTTTGAAAAAATTAATTTGATTGCTGCTCAGATGCTGTCCCCGCTATTCATGGGAACCTTGTTTTCTGATTTGTTTCATTGTGACTGAGACTTCATATGTCTTGAAGGGGATTCACTTTGAAATAGACTGAATTACATTTTTACTTCTCCCACTGTAATGAGGAGCTTTTTAAGTCTGAAAAGTGTGCTTTTCTCAGCAAGAGCAGGAGGTTAGTCTGTAGCGATAGTGATAAATGAAATGTTAAAAGAAAGAAGGTGAGCAGTATAACTATGAATTATCAAACCAGGGAGAGGGAAAACAAAATTGAGACCATTCCAAAATAGCAAAAGCCAAAATCCAGTAAAATTAAAAAAAAAGAAATTCTGTTGTATTTCTCAAATATAACATATCGATGAAGGCTGTTTATAGTAAAGGTTATTTGCAGTGACAGGGAGAACAGTCAAATATAGGTTTATTGTTTATGGAGTCCTCTGCTTTTGCTGTTTCAGTGAGAACTCATTGTGTAAACAGTGGTCTCTTTTATTTAAATTCAGAAGACTTTGCATTGCTGTTGATAGTTATATTTCCATGCACTATTTCCATTCACTATTGCAAATAACAAGTGGTCATTGGTATATAAATAAAAGATAATATTTTCTATATTATACAATTAAATAAACAGTATGAGAATAAAGGCAGCTTAGATTATGTCTCATTTTTACACCTATCGTTATATGGATTATTTGGTCTAGTGGCTAATATGATGAGAAACATGGCAGTATTCCTGTATATACATAGTCTGTCACATTTTATTATTTAAATGTAATATTTAAAAAAAAAATGAAAATTGCTCTTATCTGTCATGGACATGGGAGCAAAATAGGGCCTTTGGGATCTCTGGGCTTTAATTTTGAAGTTAAAGCCTGCCACCTACAAATTTTGCCTGTTTGACAAGGAAAGTTTTCTTTTTGAAGGTTTTACAGGAATATCTTTTTGACAGATTGATTGTGTAAGTCATTGTGTTGCTCTAATAACTCCTTTTTAATGGGAGAACTTTAACTGATGTCAAACTCAAAAGTTCAGTGACAGACAATGTGCCTTCTCTTAGTGTAGAGGTTAAAAATAATTGAACCTTTTGTATGCACAGAATAAACTGCCATAAAAATTTAATTTCTATGACTATTCAGATAGGAAGAGGTAGAAACAAATTCAAAATGAGTGGTCAGCTTTTCCATAAGTTTTGAGACGGTGAGTATGACTCTATTAATGAATACAATCAGCAACCATTGCTGAAATAATTAAGAAAAGCGTGATAAACCAGTGCTTGTCATAATTACTGTTGCAGAGGGAGTAGAATTACAGGTTTTGAAATTTTTAAGTTTTCTGATTATGCAGAAATTTCAAAAATACTTTTCAGAAAAGCAGCTAATTTCTGAACTATTGTAGTATAGAAAAATATATTATTTTTTTTTTTAATGCAGATGACTAGTAAAAAAATCCACCATTTGCTTAAACACACTGTCTGACGTACAACATGGTTTTCTGACATTAAGAATGGAGCCCCAGAGGGGGGTGAAATGGAATCCTGGGCCATGAGCGGAGGGGAGCTCCGRGGAGCTTGCGCAGGGACAGTGCGGTCTGTGGGTGCCCTTGGGGCCATGGCAGCTTTGCAGTGTAATTGAAAATCAGATGATTTACCAACATAAGCAGTGTCTGCAGGCTGTTCTGTCTGGTGTATATTGAGTATGAAGACACAGCACAAAAAACTACATACCTAAACTCATGAGTATGAGTTATATGATATTATTTTAAAAGAAGTTGAACCTGGTTAGTGACTTTTTGGGTCACCTTTTGGGTGAACCTTCACCTCACAGAAGTTACAGATTTTCCCTATGGTTGTGTTACTCCAGAATTTTCTGCATTTTCCTTGTAAACAACAAGACAACTGTTAGAAATAAGATACTTGACTTGAAATGTGACTCATCACTCCTGAGTTCATCCATTTAATTCAGCCTATTCATTTATATTCCCTCTGCAGTCAGTCAGGAGAGGAAGAGGGAAGACTTGTCCTGAAATCTTAAAGGGATATCCTGATATAGGAAGAATTACCTTCTTGAAGTCCCTTTCTTTCAGCTGACTAAAAATAACACTATACTATTGTGTCTTAAAGCTAAATAATGCAAATTGTACCTTAGGTAAACCATATATATAGTTAATTTTTAGCAGCTTTTAGATAAAGGCTGCACTATCACACACATACAGAAGAAATACTGATACATGACACAATACTTTTACTACTTCCTGATTCATGAGAGCTAAAGKGTAAAACTATTAATTTATCTTGACAATTTTAGTGGAATTTGTGCATGAATGTGGGTATGTCTATGAAAGGCATAGTAACTGAGAGTAATTCTACATTAATATAGTGTATTTAATTAAAAGTTAATATTTCAAATTWTTAATTAACAGTTCAATTGAAAAACAAGTAGATCAAACCCCCATCAATTTTGAAATAATTTAATCTTCAAACCATTCTAATGCAATCTTCAAATATTATTGACCAATGCAAGCACTAAATTTTCTGGGTTATTTTTATTCCAGAAATGTGTAGAACAAAAAAGTGAATGAATGCACTATTTTAATACAATTTTTATTCTGGCTAATAATYGTGTTACAGAAGTATCTTGATTCTCAATACAATAGTTTACCTGAAGATGGGATTCARCTTCAATTAAAATACCATGTGATAAGAGCTAATCATCTAAGCTCCCACTGAAGCCCCCAGTGGCGATGTTAGGCTTTATTAACTTGCCTAAATGCATGTATTTATCAATTAAAAGCAAAAGAGAAAAATAAGCAATAACCAAGACAGAAACATATTAATGTAGAAACTATGTACACTGAAAAAATATATACACTGAAACTCAAATTAAGATACTGCAACACATTCACYTATGTTCATTTTTCTCTCTACTCTCTACTCTTTCTTCTTGTCCCTTACTGTCCCTCTGTTCATACCTCTTCYGTTGTTATTTCCTGCCCAGTAACAGGTAGTGTTTTCCTCTCCCATAGAGATGTGTGAGAATAATGAGAAAGGCAAAGATAAAGACCTAGTGCTTCCCAAGCTCCTGAGCAGCTATTAGGTCAATGGTCAGGACTTTTCAGCAGGATCTGGCTGAGCCGGGTTCAAATCTATATTTCATCTGGCTAAATAAATGAAAGGGACTTTAAATGGTAACCTCATTCTTCAGCCAACCACCTGCTGTTTCAGGGCTGGTGATGGTCTTGTTATGATTTTTGCATTTAAGACGCAGGGTGGCTGGTCCTGGTTTGCTGGTGAGCAGAGGACAGCAGGGAAGGTGCTGTCCTTGGGGATGGAGGATGAGGCCGGGACAGGACCTCGGCTTCAGCAGGACTGGGCGGCTCTCCTTCCCTTGTATTACTTTCTCTCCATGTACACTTTCCCCTCAAATGCKGGAATGACCATAAAAGAGCAGTTCATAGGGGAGTACAGCCATATGTCGACCAAGGTCTGATTCCTTGGGAATAAGGCAACTTGAAAGGAATTCTCCTACTGTGYCTTATTGGTGCAGTCTTGGAGAAGATTGTGCATGGATGTTTAGGTGGCCAGTCACAGTTGTTGTATTTCACTTTACATAAAAAATATATGTGCAGCAAGCAGACACCATTTGTCCAGTGTATTTAGGAGGTAAAAATGGAAGGACATTGACTTATTTTTGTGTTCCCAAATGTAAAGTGTATTTAGTTAACAACCTACAATTCTTTACCAGTCAGCCATTTAACATGTTGGAAGTAACCCTTTTGCTGTGTTTGCTTCACCTTAAAATTCTCACCCTAGGGAAAATTTTGAATATATTTTCATGCCTCTGTTGTGACATACCATATTTTTATTTAAGTTCTGCATTTATCAGTTTTAGACCAGAATACATTAAAATAAAAAGCTCATAATGCATACCTACTTCRAATTTCAAACTTGATGAGAATAACTTCTGTAAGAATCATGCATTCTTGATAGACATAATCTGTATAATTTTCAAGTCTGGTCATGCATAAAATGGGGACCTTAAAGTTGTATTGACTAGTGGGAATTTTTGCTGCACAAGAAATGCAAGATTAGCTGTTTATAGCTCATGGAGACACCTGTAGTCCCAGAAAAATTCTTCTCCATGACACTCATAATAAACTTACACCTTTTACCCTGACTTTCCTTGTTAATGGTTCTTTGCCTGGCTTCCTACATCCTTTGTTAAATTCCTATAGTAGTCGTCTATTATTTTTCCTTAGATGAGGATCACCTAGTCAGTTAAACCCCAGATATGAACTTAATGTTTGCAGATTTCACCATTAAATATGACTATTTATGTATAACTTCTTATTTCATTGAAAGCAGCTGAAATTTTTGTTACCAGAAATAAATTSCTGTTGAAAATGATACAGTATTTTGAAATGAAAGTATTCTCATTGCTATGTATATGTTGATACTTGTCATAAATCACAGAATTCATAGAAGCATGATGTTTGTAAAAGGGAACACTTTTTGTCTTTATACMCATACAGATATGTTTTCCAATGGCAAAGCTGTTAGGGATTTAATTGACATTTAACATTAGAATTATCAAAAACTTTCTGGTGCAAGAACAGTAAATCAAATACTGTCTGGTTATTTCCCAGGGTCTTCATGACATAAACTGTGATCTTTCTTTACTTTCACCATTGCCAAGACTTGTTACAGATAGTTCAGGATCACAAGAGTCATTCTAGGTTGTGACTACAATCAAGATTGCTTTTATTAAACCCAGGATATCTAGAAATATTTCCATAAAGTTTTCAAAATTGATGAAAACAATGACTGAAGCACAAATTAGAAGAATTTGAAACTAAGAGCAAGTCCACTCAACACAAGCTCTGTTGAAAGTCAAAAGTAAATCTGAWATTAATCTTTTCTTTTGTTCTCATGAGCTTAGTCATATAGATTGCATGACATCATTTGTCTTCATAACTCAAATTCATACTGATGCACAAAAATAAGAGAAGTTCCAGATCCCATGGTTGCCCAGTAATATGCCTAATGTTAAGCATGGGAATAGCCCATTTAAATCAGAAAGATACATGTGGTTTAAATACTTTGCTAGACTGGGGCCAAAAATGTAAATTGGGAAATACATGGGGTTTTAAAAATGTTTTTCCCTATATGGTATGCTAGCCACATCAGTGAAATATTTTGTTTGGTGGGCTTTGCATAAAAGTTACCTAATGATTCCCTCAGTAATAGTTTAGCTTTGCGACCTCCTCAAATAGCCTCCTAAAATGCTCCAAAAGAACAAGGAAATTGCTAGTCAATAATAGGAGAATTTTTTTTCCTCATGCAGTGGTTTTCTTCTATATCATTGTTGCAGTTGCTAGTGCTGACTCTTAATAAAGTGAATCTTGAATTTGCAATTTAGCATGTATAATTTATGATGTCTGCCTGTGCAGCCAGTTATGTTTTTTAAAAATTTCCTTAAAATTTGCTTCAGCTGGAAAAGTTTCCACATACTAGTACCCACAAAGTATGTTTTGTTATCTAGGTGCTGTGCTATTTTGGGTTATAAAAATGTTAATCTGGAATTAAAACATCTGTTCTTTCCAGAATCTCTGACAATAACCTCTGTTTACTTGACCAGYTTTGAAGGAAGGCGTATCCTTAGAGAATCTAATGGAGACATTAATATATCCATGGATGAACTTTGTTTTATTATTTCAAATTGGCATCTCATTTCTTAAAACATTTTATCTAATTAAAAGCAAAGTCTATTTGACATATTTATAATTCATTAGCTAAAATTAAAACAGGACTATTTTGCTAGCAAGTAATTAATACATATTTTAAAAATATTTTTAGTAGTTGGGTCAGGATTTATCCAAAAAAAGATTTCATTTTTATTTTYTATGAACGTTTAATGCAAGAAGTGTAATGCCAAAGTGGTTAAGATTGGAACTAGCTTTCCATTTAACAGCTGATTTTTCTAACTGTGCTAATATACCCATGATTACTTGAATTGGCCTAGAACCCACTACTTTATACGAAGATACAGTTAATTCAGCATCCCAATGAAAATTTGCCAGAAAACATTTGGTCCTCGTGTAATTCCAGTGCCCCATATGTATATCACAKAAAATCAGGAAGTATGTAGTTCACGGTAAACACAAGAAAATCCCTGAAATGCAGAGTTACAAAATGAAGGCATCCTTGCTTTAAAAGAAGCCCAAATATCCAAGATTAAAAGGGTTAAAAGGGTTGTTTACTACTCTAGGGGTGGGTGATGAATGGGATTGCTTTGCAACTTAGTCTTAGATAATAGTAGGGGCACTTGGATGTRGTGACAGTGGGAGAGAATGCAGTGGTCTGGCTTGTCTTTTAATTTCACTGCCATAAAAGGTGGCTTTTTATAAAGATATAGCCTGTGCTTATGCAAACTCATAGTGGAAAGAGGGCGTGATTTAACAATAGAAAAATAGGGAAAGGTGACATAAATACCTCCAAGTTTAACTTTGTCAGTCTGTTTAAACAATTAAAAAAAATTAAAATCTCTTCTCAGACTATCTGTAATAAGCATACAGATATTGTATGCTCAGGTATTGTACCTCATCTTACAAAATACAGGTAGCAGAGAGGATGAGATGGACACTGCAGTTTCCCTTTGCTGCATTGGCTGGGTCTCCACTGACTGCAGTGACAACTTAGCCAACTCCCATGTWGATGTCTACATAGTAGGCACCTGAGTTTAGGTGGCTGAATCTGGAGCTAAATCCCACAGTCCAGGACATGTCAGGTGACTTAGCGTAATGCAGATGTTCCTGACCTTGATCAGCTGTAGCAGTGTAATCACAATTACATGGCTAATGAAGCGGAATGCACTGAGCTCCATGATGCTGRGACTAGACTGCTGCTGGTACCTCTGTTTGCAGATGTAACGCTAACTCAGCATTGTCTGCACTTTCTACATTGTGCTACGATCTTTGGTGTAACTGTAGTGACATATACCCCAAGAAAGCTATCTTGCTGTAAAAAAAAATCCCGCCTTTAATGACAGCCACAGCAGAATGTGGAAAACCAACAACCCTRTGTTTTCATGCCAAAGGAATGATTTGCTTCATTTTAGATGAGGGCACGTGTGTCAATTGGTGTACATCCAGGGATGAGCACCCTGGAGCCAAACACTGGAAAATCCAAACTGGCAGTGTTTCCACATCCTGCAAGAACTTTCAGAGACAATGGAACAAATCCTCAGACTGACAGGATACCTGGTTTTTCAGGACCCTTCAGTGTGGGAGATGGTTGGGTTTAATATTTTATTGTAACAGCTGATACCACTGTCCAGTAAGCCTCGGGCTCTAAGTGTGCTGATGAATCAGGGGGTCTAGGACCCATGAGCTGGACTGGCTGAAGCACAGAGAAGATGGAACACATGCTCTGGATGAAGGAGCTCCATTCCATTCAGTGTGCTGAGGTCTATGTCACACACCATTGCTCTTAACCTTTTTTTCTGAGATAGATGGAAAAATCAGAGACTGAATYTGTTTTGGTTTGTTTTGTTGTTGTTTTTGCCAAGGCTGATCCTGTCTCATTTTTAAAAACAAAACAGTGAGGACTGTGATTGCTGAAAGTATACATTGGTGGTCTAATATGTCTCAGCTGAAGCTAATGGGCATTCTTCGGTGAGTTTGGGGGAGGGCAGAACTAGGCCAGACCATGCCCTTTTGAAAAACTCAGCTGTTGCTCATGCCTCTTCAAGCATTAGGCATTTGTGGAGCAAATACGAGTCCTCCTAATGACGGTGTTGAACAAGAAAAAATATTTTCCTTGTGGTTTAATGATATTTCCAGAATCTCTTGTACATTTGTTTTTATGTCTTCCTGTGAAAGAACACATTTTTTCATAATGCAAACATTTAGACTGTGTACTGTCACTGTAGGCACTGTTAGATTATATACAAAGTTTATGAGATGGTTCAGTAATGTGGCATAAGCCAGGAGGTGATACAAGGAATCTAATGCAAGAAATTGTCTTTTGCCAGGTGGAGCTGTACCTTGCTGATAGGTGATTACAAGGCTGCTCATAAAACAGCAAATGGCTCTTGGGCCATTTGTCTAGCTTTGGGACCAAAATGACCTGGTTAATCTAGCAATGTCTGCATCTGTTGGTTGCTGATACAACCTTTTTTCTTTCAGTACTTGTTTAATTTAATTGTAATTCACAGACACATACAAAAGTGCAGGTATATAAATTAATGTAACAGAAGTTCACTCCCCCAAACTATAGAAGTTATCTATCAGTTCCTGAGGCTAGCATAATGTTTGGTAACTAAATTACTCTTGATTGCCAGGATTGTGAACTGAAACAGTCAAGGCAAAATCTTTCGGTGTTGCAGAATATATCATTGTTTTTTTGATATCAACTGAGTTTGTGGAGGCCACTGTGTTTCTTCTGGTAAGCGCTTCTTTTGGCTTCCTTTAGAAACATATTGTGCTTCTGATTTATGCTGTGTTAGTACAAGGTGAGTTTACTGTGCAGGCAGTTT
The DNA here is from genome assembly GCA_030449065.1 of Oceanodroma leucorhoa. Taxonomy (NCBI): domain Eukaryota; kingdom Metazoa; phylum Chordata; class Aves; order Procellariiformes; genus Oceanodroma; species Oceanodroma leucorhoa. The sequence goes on from JASVER010000062.1 coordinate 3,396,063, forward strand.
CATGAGGGTTGCATTCATGTGCATGTTCTCAACCCAGRGCTGCCTACTCCACCAGGTTTGTTGTACAGCTGCTGTTACCACAGAGCCAAGTTCTTGCCAAGGTCCAGCACCATAAGCTGAGGCACTGTAAAAGGRCTGATCAAAAACATGGTACCTGTCCAGCCAATTTGTAATCTGAAAAAGATTGTTCAATAGTAATGAATACTTAATTTAGGGTTCATCTTACTTAATTTAGACTATTAAAGTGAGRTGTTTAACCTGCCCTGTACCTCCTGTGTGGTAAATATAAACAGAAGATTATCATAGATGTCATGTTGTATCTGCATGGATGTTAGCTTAGCACTAAAATATCAGTAATTGTATCAAATTGGAAGGTTGGAACAGAAAACACATCCACTTGGAATTGTAATTTATTTAGCCCAGTTATATAGTAAAAGATAATAGGCTACAAATTRTTAGGGAGATGTGGCAGCAAAACTTTGTGAATGGCAAACAGAACAGATCTCTTCCTCTACCAAAGGTGAGGAAGGACCTGCTACAGATAAGTAGTGGCATCGATCAAATGTGGGGCATCCCATGCTGGAGAAATTTTCTTTCTGCTMTTCATTTGCTGTCATTCATACTGGAGCTGTAGCTCTTTTTATACCTTCTTCTTACCTCCTTTGCATTTTAACCTGTGGTGGTTTAACCCCAGCCGGCAACTAAGCACCACCCAGCTGYTCGCTCACTTTCCCCTGGTGGGATGGGGGAGAGAATCAGAAGAGTAAAAGTGAGAAAACTCATGGGTTGAGATAAAGACAGTTTAATAGGAAAAGCAAAAGCTGTGCATGCAAGCAAAGCAAAACAAGGAATTCATTCACTGCCTCCCATCGGCAGGCAGGTGTTCAGCCATCCCCAGGAAAGCAGGGCTCCATCAAGCGTAACAGYTACTTGGGAAGACAAACGCCATCACTCCGAACGTCCTCCCCTTCCTTCTTCTYCCCCCAGCTYTATATGCTGAGCATGGCGTCATATGGTRTGGAATATCCCTTTGGTCAGYTGGGGTCAGYTGTCCCGCTGTGTCCCCTCCCAACTCCTTGTGCACCCCCAGCCTACTCGCTGGTGGGGTGGGRTGAGAAGCAGAAAAGGCCTTGACTGTGTGTAAGCACTGCTCAGCAGTAACTAAAACATCCCTGTGTTATCAACACTGTTTTCAGCATAAATCCAAAACATAGCCCCATACTAGCTACTGTGAAGAAAATTAACTATCCCAGCCARAACCAGCACAATCATACATATGGTGTTTTACATACACTGGATAGATCTTCTTTTCTCTCTTTATTATGCCCTAAAACCAGTTGTGCCTGGCCCTGAAGGTGGCTTCCCTTCAGCCATGAATAATTGTTCTTTTGTTACTTGTGTTTATACGTGCGGGACCTCTGTTGTCATTCTGTGCTTGTACTCTTAGGAGACCTTGCTACATGTTTTGGGGACATAGCAAGCAAAAGRCTTGTAGAAAGAAGTGACCTCTTCTATCAGACTTACTAAGTGTATTTGGAAAAAATGTGCAAGTTTCTGTCACTGACTGAAGAAAAAAAAAGAAATAGGTTGAGGACCAAGCTGAGGCCCAAAATGTAATCAACACTTGACTGCAGTAGTTTACAGCTTAGTTGAGGAAAATCCTATTTTTCGATACATATATACACACTAACATGGAGGAGAACTACATGATCTGCATTAGAGTGTAGAGCTGACGCCACCAGAYGCTGTGAATATTGCACAAGATTTATGCTCTTTACAAGGAGAACTAGGCAGCAGGCAATGCATATCTTTCTCGTTGCCCTTGTAGGGCTCTCTGTCTTACAGGGTAAACTAATTTCCTTTCCCTGCCATAAATGCACGTACATGCATATCAAGGAAAAGAAGCTTTATGTCTGGTAGACTGACATTCAAAAACCCATTGGTTAAATCTGCAATCGCTTCATATGTTTACATAGACTTTGATGTTCTGTCATTATACTAGTCAGACTGCAGAATAAGTATCTCCTCACTTGAATGGTTACTAAGATTATCCCATGAATATTGCACAGAAAATCTAGTGAGTACATTCTTCTGACACAAAGTATATTTAGTCAGTGTATATTTTGAAGTGCTAGCAATTAGTATGCATATGCATAGAAGAATTTGAAATACTAAATATGTGCCGAAGCTTATCAYTAAATAAATTACTTCAGTGACACTTGTGCAAGGTGTTTATTTCCATTGTAACTAGCAGAGCACGGTATATTTGGTGCAAACTAATGATGTAGTTGCATKTAGAAAAAAAACTCAAATACATTTTTCATGTTTAATAATTTCAACCAAGACATACAAGCAGCTCACTTGTTCGTTGTATTTTAGCAGATATTATTCTTCATCATAAGAATAATTTGACTTTTCAGTTATGAGGTACACTGCTGGAATATTAATTTTTGGCTTTGTGAGATTTTTGAACTGTATTCAGAATATGTAACTATTCAGAATACAAACTGCATGCAGAGGTATTATCACTTTGAGCAATAATGATAAATTATTCCCTACTTCAGTAATGTTTTCATGTTCAGTAGGTATACGTCTGAGTAGTAAGCTGATTAAAATGCTCCTTTTATTTGAACTTTGTTAGAAACCATTTATTAAGTCATACAGCTGTTTTAAAATATTTTGGTAAATGGAACTTCGCTTTTCTATTTCTTCTTGAAGTCTGAGATATACACTGTGGGAGCACCAACAACAGCACACTAGTTAAGATTGCCTTGAAATTTACAATGGAAATGTGATAATAATTTTTCTTTTTTGTAACTTTATAACTGAATTTTAGTTTTTATATTTAACTTAACAAATCCTTTGGAATCGCATGAAATTTCAAATTAAAATGTATGTAATTCATGCTGGCTTTTAACTTCACATTTCTTTCTCTTCCCTGTTACCTTCCCACGCCTATAAGCATTCTGACAATAAGTTGGAGGCTAGAAATATATAATGTAAGCACATGCAAAGCTAGATCCCTTTCTCTAATCATTCTTGATTTATATCAAGGTAAGCCTTTGGCACATCTCGAGATCAGTAGCTACTTGTAACAAGTATGTTTCAAAAAAAAGAATGCTTTTGAAAAGCTTTTTGTTCCTCTCTTTCCATCAAAGCCTAACTTTTCATCTGSTTTCCTGTGCAATCATACTGCTGTGAATGTGTCTCTGTGTTTCCCACCTAATAACTTCTGAATGTGCTTATCAACTTCAAACACTTTTGACAGGGGAGAGGATGGTGGGGAAAGGGGGCTTGATTTCTCATATATAATTAAAATCCCTGAAATTTCATCAAAGTCGGTGGTTGGGAAGAGGAAAAGAAACCCTATKAGTATTCCCACTGAGGGAAAGTGCAGTCTGAGCCCACACTTCTTTACACACTGAAAAAATCCATGCAGGTGAGCATCATTATAAGTTATGGAAGAAAGCTTCAGTTGGAGCTTTCTACTTAGACAGAAAGTCAATCAAACTTAAGACATAAATTGGTAGGAAATAAGGCTTCATTATTTTCCAGTGTTCATAGAGCTGCTTGTCAGCAAAAGAAAGATTCATCTCACTTTTCCATTCTACAGCACTGATATCTTTATTTCCACACCCAGCTCTCATTGTAGTCGAGAGAAATAACTTTCAGAAGGTGATTCATTTCAACCTAATGCAAACAACCAATAAAAGTCAAACAAATTCTGTCCTACAAAGGCCAACAGCTCAGATGTAGACTTGTACGGGTGTGTCCCAAAACATATATTGTTTTCTCACATATACATGAATTGCCTTTGTAAGGATAGCTGTGGTGAAACAGACAGGAGAGGGTGTGGAGTGATCTTTATTAGAGATAGCATCAAAAGGCAAAACAAAAATAATTTGGGAATAGCAGGCAGCAAAGCAGAGGTAGCACTCAGCTTTAGGRAGATGCAGGGAGGAATGATTAACATGGAGGGACTGTGGCCAAGAACTTCTATATGAAGAAACTGATGCCGTTGCAATGATGATTTGGCTAGAGTGTTTTATTCAGCTGCTTATTGTTAATTAAAGTTAAACATAAATTGATCATTTGTATCTTTGGATTTTAAACAAACAAGTAGCTGGTCAGTCACCCTGCTACTCTCTGAAATGAGAGCACAGTGATATAAGTCCAGGTGTGACTCACGATTTTGAGACTGGACTGAAAATCTCCTTTCTCACTTCAGTCTGGATGACATTCCTTAGCTGGAGAACCAAATCTTTAAATCCTCTTGAGGATCCTGGCTGGTTATTGCCACCACTGGCCTTTCTGATTACTGGAAGATYAAGTATTTTATGGGAAGGTGTGAGGCCACCACTGCCTTCAGTAAGTGGCAGAGAGCATGAGCTGTATGCCGAGGAAYGGTGGGGCTTGAGCTCGTAAACAGCTGGGTGGAAGATGGTCCTGTTCTGACAAACTGTGCGTCTTAAGCTGGGGATAAGTGAGTTGGTGGGAGAAGGGAGGAAGGGGAGTTTGAGAAGGGAACAAGTTCAGCCAAGTAGAGATGATTGTAAGTAGAGAAGAATTAGTGAAGTGCTTGCTCGTTTCCATGCTTGTTGTAATTTGACTTGGAGACATAAAAAGCTGAACTGTCTTAACTCAGTTTCTGTTTTTACTCCACCTGGGAGTTGATATAAAATTCACATACAGTTGTTTGTATTGAGTAAGACGTATTTGAGTKCTCACATGTGTAATGTCATATGTGCTGGTATAAATAGTTTTTGTTATAAAAAAAAAATCCTACATTTTGCAGCTTCATATAGTTATTACATCAAGTGTCAAGTTTCCAGTTAATTAGAACATGCTCAGTATGATTAGACAGTCACTATAGTTGCTGAACAACTTATTCAAAGTCTTGTTTAAAGATTATTGAAATTAGAAAGTGATTTTCTAATTAAATATGGTACTTTAACAGTTACCAGAATTAGTCAGAAAGTGCTGGATTGAGAATATTTGCTTGGAGAAATTCTGTATCTCTAAACATTGTTTTGAAAAACAATTTGCAAGAGATCCAAACACGAAGGTAACTTAAATGGCAGGAAGAGACATGAAGTCTGGGAAACTCAGAGAACAYGGTCAGTATGCAGTTTATATACATTTACCATATGAACCCTGACTAATAAGCCTTCTTAAGAAAGTATATTAATTCTCCTCAGCTTGAGCCTACTTTCTCCCCTGCTTCTTGTTTGCTTGCCAAGGCATCATACAAGACATTTGGAATTACATCAGAATCATAGTTTTACATGGCATTTCATTTTCTCAAATAATTTGGTATTTTTAGTAGAACTAACAAGGTGATTTTTCCTCTGTTACTAAATAATGTGTCAAACAGACTATCCTGGTGTCTCCCAACATGATCAGAAGAAAGGAGGATTTAATGTTCATGTTATTTTCATTATAATGCGTTTGAAATTAGAACTGCTCAAAGGAAATAGTGCTTTTCATGGAATAGTAAATAGATTTTTATTTTCTTGTGTAAACTAGATGTTATTTCTCACACAAAAGATGTGGTAGTATTTACTATATTCTTTRCTTTTTTATTGCTTGAACTTAGCAGTGATTTTTGATAACTTTTAAAAATTATTACGTTCCTGATTATATTTACACTCTGTGGTATTGCATTAATTTAATCAACACTAATAAAMCACTTGAATAACAATTTCCTGGACAACATTTGCAGTTGTTCAGCTTCAGTGAGGGTTACTTAAATGGGAATACTCTAAAGTTTTAAGCAGATATATAGCAGTTCAATAGGTTAAAATGGTAATAGTTATGTAATGACATTAGTTTTAAAATGACAGTGACTAAGAGCTGCTTTTTTGGGAGAAGGTACAAAACCCATTCCTGAAAAATAAATAAGGTTTTGTAGTTTTTGTTTGTTTTTTTTTTTTTTTGTTAGGGATCCATTTCATTCTACTTGCCTTGAAAAAGTCTAGTAAAGAAAAAGGGAAGAATTCATCCTAGGAAAGTTTGAAAATAAAKTCTGGGTTATTTTTTTTGCTTTGTWGTACTTTTTAACATATATTACTAAATAATTTTTAAAATAYTTGTGGTTCTTTTTCCCCTGAGTTTATTTATTATTAAGCCTTTTCTTTACTGCTTGTTGATAACGAAGGCTGAACAAAAACTGTTAGAGGCTCAGAACTAAGTGGCATCCATACAGGTATATTGTTTTCCTAGTACTATGGAAATTATCTAAAGAATAGACTTTCTAAGGGCAAATGGGAAAAAAAAACCCTAAATTATTCCAAACAGTCAAGAAATATTCATATTCCATCTCTAGCACTGTARGGATATTAATGCCTAAGCTTTTGTTTAAGATTTTGTTTCATAATATTACAGCTGAAATGCATCAGAATGCATCACTTTTCCTTCTGTTTCTAAGACAGGAAATTCAAAAGTCTATTGACCTGAGCAGAAAAGGCCAAATTCAGAGAAAGGAACTAAAATGAAAAATGTCATAAACATATCTGAATGATCCTGATGTTTTAGAAAGATAATAATGCGATTCTGCGGTGGGACTTAGGAATGGTTCAGAATCACTTAACAACACTCAAGCCAACCATTTGATTGTCCAAGCTCTTCAAAAGAAAATGGAACAACTAAAACAATAAAGGAGGAAGACTAGGGTGCATGTAGCCTTGGTATAAATGGTTGGCCCAGACCATCTGGTCTCCTGCATAACTCACTTGCTGAGGAACTTCCATGACACTCCTGTGTCATATTATGAGCTAAGGGTAGGCCCATGAAGCAATGCCCAGGTGGATGGCTGGTGCATGCTTGCATTCCTGGAGCAGCAATCCAGCTCTTCCACTGCAGAGATGGAGATGGGAGAAGGAAGGCAGAAGTTTGTGAAGCAACCACTTAGTTTTCACCCACTTSTTGGAAATATGAAGATAGTAGAATGTCTTCATAATTTTAAAAAATCTAATTTTTTTTTCCTGTTTTTCCCTTATTTCAGTCACTCTGTAATTCTTATTGCCAATGCTGGTCAGAATAACGCTCATGGTGGTGTGGGTTAGATGACAACACTGGGACTAATGTGGTCTTTCTCAAAGAAACTTCTGAAAACTTAGTGCATTCATTTTYAGGAGTAGAGAACTGGAGTTTCTCAGGCTTTGACCTTTCAGCCGGAAACACCTTGAGGGCTGTCTACCATCTGTAACAATTAGACAGTGAACCCCAGTTAATGCTTCTGATTGACTTGCAACACCTGTGAATGGGTCATGTAGCTACCCCATGTTAAAACATCCTGCTAGTGGTACTTATCTGCCTCTCTATACTATACTTTTTCTATCATCTTGTCCATCTGTTAGGTCTCTCATCTCATAAGAAAYGTTGGTATATATCTGTGACAGTCTGGAGGGATATATTTGTACAGTATTTATTTGTCTAATGCTTTATATATGGGAGCTCTAATGTGCTGAGGAACTGCTACACTTAGAATAGGATTCACTTTACTTAATCTTAGTTTGCTAGTGCACTTAAAATTAGATCTGTGGTTAATAAAAACTTTCCTTGTAGTGAGCACATAAGAGCTCAAATCTGTGGCTTCTCTGGGGTAGGAAGACCTGTACAATGCAGTGCACCATGATAGCAGAGAGGGCTTGGGAGGTTCCAGCTGCCCCCTTATTTGCCTTTGGTTGACATTTTATGGTGGGCTGGAGAGAGGCCTCCAAGTKCACCCTGCTGAAATGAAAATCTCCACTCTGCTCTTGTCTTAGACTAGGTGGCCTAAAGCATAAAGTTTGTGGTGAAAAGTTTACTGGCCTTACAACATCGACAAGCTTTTCTCAGGAGGCATCTGCTGAGTTCCTAATGAAAAATAATCATTACTGCACAGGAAACATCCTTCTACTTTTTAATTCAAAATGCAGTTACATTTCCTTTGTCCTGGTAAACTGCTGTACATGAGTTCTCTATCATCACATTATATGGCACATGAATGGGAGTCTCAAAGCGGGGAGAAAGAGGATAGGGGAACAGGGTGGAACACGTTCTTTCTTATGTAGCATCTGGCTTTTTAGTGAAGACCAGGGCTTTTAGAATAGTTGAGAGTGCTCTGTTGAAATTATTAAAGAATTGACTGATTAATCTCTACTACAAAATGTCATTTTCCTTTTATCTTGTGCTTTAATCAAAATAAAAGAACACATTGGGGGAAAAAAAAAAAAGAAACTAAGAAAAGTGCCCCAAGATACCATTTGTGAGGGTTGTGATTAAAGACATTAGTGGAAATAACATTAAGGCAACTTCCATTCCTCAATCCTCATTGAGAAAAAGCAAGATAATACAGAGTAAGTAAAGGTTATTTAATCTGAAACATTTTGGAACTAAAATAAATCACAGTTAATTTCTGCCATATCCATTATCTTTGGTTTGTTTAGACCATGTAGRAAAATAATGATGTAGTCTAAATATTTTTTGTAGATAGTTTGTTTTAAAAATAGACAAAACACTTTGTTTTATGAAAAATTCCTATAGCAGAGAGGTTTGAGCTATAAAAAGATATCTTAACAAAAATGTGGCTAAGCCTCAAATTTGCTTTTTGCAAAGAAAAATCATATAATCATCAAAAATGAGTTTACAATATAGTAAATATTTCATAAAATACAGAAACACTAACTGTAAACATTGCAAAACCTATTTCAACAGTCCAAATGCATTCATTTTTCACAGTAAATCTCACTYGTTTTATATAAATCTATCTCATTAGTAGAATTGTTGTATCAGAACAGTTCAAACAATTCATGAGCACAATTCTCTACCAGGAGTACTGAGGTTTGTACTCACAATCAGTACATGAGTCTCTTAAAGTACTGTCAGAGAAGACATACTTCATTGATTTTCTCTTCTAGTTGTCCATGATGATTTTAATCTTCTTAAGCTCAGACTCACAACTACACCTCATTACACAGATGTGTGGAAGAGGAATAAGCATGGCTTTCCCAAGGACCYGAATCAATTTCATATATTTGCATTTCCTAGATTTTAGAATTACCTGAAGCTTTTGTAACAAAACCAAAAGCAACAAATTGAGGAGTAAACATGTTTTGGGGTCTGCCTGGAGGATGTGGAGAGCAAATGTACTGCTAATACACAACGATAGATCCAAGGGTGACATGAAGTTGTGATAAACTCAAAAAATCACTATCAGATCACCTTGAATCTTTATGCCACCCTTATGGCATAGGACMTGCCATATCCTACTTCTTCAGTAGGCAGGAAGGGAACTTACCTGTCTATATRGAACATGTTCCCTCAATAATGAATGGAAAGTCTACTCTGCCTTTAGGATTTTCGTATTAAAGCACGTAATGGATTAAAGAAGTAAAATTAAAGAAGTAATGGATTGTTAGGGACTATCTGGGGACTCAAATAGTCTTGGCAATAAAAAAAATTAATTTTGTCATTAATGGACCAGAAACTCATGTGAGTTGAAACTATTTAAACTGAATTTACCAGTAGAGTTTGCTAGAAGGTATGCAAATTTAAGTTTGCAGAATTTATCTCAGCTCTGGTAAATGTAGTGGTAAACAATTTGTCTAGCTGCACACTGGCACTAACAATAAACATTGGGTTTGCAATGCTTTGGTCTCTTTGAAGCACAAATGTTAGAAACAAAATCAAGTATGTTACATTGCAAAACCAAGAAAAATCGTCTGACTAAAGACAGGGCTAAAATTCAGCCTGTGACATATTCCTTTTTGCCAACATACAGCATATAAGATCACTTCTTTTCAAATAGTCATAACAACATTSCCTGGCAAAGAATGGAGTTATTGCTTTGATGATAAACTTCTATAGTTTTGACAGCTCACTTTGGAGCTTTAACTTTGTATACTGTATGTTTCTTGAGAGTATCTGTTGATGGAAAAGAGAGATAATATACTCCTTTAAACGGACTATACTGAACAGAGCTTCCTCTGCTCTGTTTTCCTGGCTCTCACCTTACCTGAAGGTTGGTTGGTGCAAGCCTTCTCGGGAAAAGGATGCACCCGACATGTTCAAATATGGTTGGTTCACTCTAGATATCAGTAGTCAGGTAGAAAGCAAGCGGTGTTAACCTGRGCAATCTTGTGAGTTGCTGTGGGGAATTGTATCATTCATGTCAAGAATAACTACATATTTACTTGAAGCTGCAACTTATCTGGTGGAGACTCTGACAGGTGTTTCATGTCATAGGGCAGACAGATGGAGAAAAGCCAAAACTTCTGTGGGTGAAGCCAAGATGGGTACACAGGGGAATCATACTGTCTTATCATTATATTGGCTTTCCTGCCTTCGGATATCTTCCAAAAGAGGCTACAGATGAGATATCTGGGGTCACTTGATTTGTCTGTTTAGACTCCTGATCCAGCAAAACAATTAAATGTGTTAGTTAGGATGCAATTATTCCCATGCTTAAACAAGTGATTTAAGTTTAAGATATTTTTCAGACCATTGGCTTGTGCATGTCTCTCTATAATAATATCCCACCAAGGCCTAATCTATAGAGCCAGGTAATCTGGATTTGGGTGCACTATATAAATTTAGCAAAATGCATCCCAACATGTGCAAAGGTCTGAATCTAGCTTCTTTTACATCCAGTGACAGCAATAAGCTTGAATGAATAAAGTCATTCTCTTTCTCATTTAAATGTAGGGTATTTATGTTGGCCATGGGGCCCTTAAGGCTAAATGTGGAAAGTTACTASTTTTCCCCCCTTTGTCACCTAGTTACAAGGTTTTGAACACCTTGTGCACTTTGCCAAATTATTAATACAAATTTTTTCATTTAAAGGGATATTAGAATCACAAGGATAGTAGGAAAAATAACTTCCACAATTTTTTCAGTGTTGTGTTGCTCTTCCCAGTAAAATGTCACAGTTAGTTCTATCTGTGTTTTTAGGTTTGTTTCTATAGAATCATAGAATCATACAATAGTTTGGGTTGGAAGGGRCCTTTAAAGGTCATCTAGTCCAAACCCCCTGCYGTGGGCAGGGACATCCTCATATAGGTCAGGTTGCTCAGAGCCCCGTCCAGCCTGACCTTGAATGTTTCCAGGGATGGGGCATCTGCCACCTCTCTGGGCAACCTCTTCCAGTGTTTCACCACCCWMACTGTAAAAAATGTCTTCCTTCTATCTAKTCTAAATCTACCCTCTTTTAGTTTAAAACCATTGCCCCTTGTCCTGTCGCAACAGGCCCTGCTAAAAAGTTTGTYCCCATCTTTCTGATAAGCCCCCTTTAAGTACTAATAGGCCGCAATAAGGTGTCCCCGAATCATTCTCTTCTCCAGGCTGAATAACCCCAACTCTCTCAGCCTTTCTTCATAGAAGAGGAGTTCCATCCCTCTTGATCATTTTTGTGGCCCTCCTCTGGACCCCCTCCAACAGGTCCATGTCTTTCTTGTGCTGAGGACCCCACAGCTGGACACAGTACAGCAGGTGGGGTCTCATTGGAGTGGAGTAGAAGGGCAGAATCACCTCCCTCGACCYGCTGGCCACGCTGCTTTTGATGCAGCCCAGGGTACGGTTGGCTTTCTGGGCTGTGAGCGCACCTTGCCGGCTCATGTCCAACTTTTCTTTTCATCCACCAGTACCCCCAAGTCCTTCTCGGCAGGGCTACTCTCAATCCCTTCATCCCCCAACCTGTATTGATACCAGGGGTTGCCCCGTCCCAGGTGCAGGACCCTGCACTTGGCCTTGTTAAACCTCATGAGGTTCACACGGGCCCACTTCTCGAGCTTGTCCAGGTCCCTCTGGATGGCATCCCGTCCCTCAGGCGTGTCGACYGCACCACTCAGCTTGGTGTCATCTGCAAACTTGCTGAGGGTGCAYTCGAACCCACCGTCTCTGTCACTGATGAAGATACTAAACAGTACCTGTCCCAATACAGACCCCTACGGGACAGCACTCATCAGCAATCTCCATCTGGACATTGAGCTGTTGAGCACTACCCTCTGGATGCGTCCATCCAACCAATTYCTCATCCACYRGACAGTCCACCCATCAAATCCATACCTCTCCAGTTTAGAGAGAAAGATGCTGTGGGGGTCTGTGTCAAAGGCCTTACAGAGGTCCAGATAGAGGACATCGGTAGCTCTTCCCATGTTCACTGATGTAGTCACTCCATCAYAGAAGGCCACTAAGGTTGTTCAGGCAGGACTTGCCCTTGGTGAAGCCATGCTGGCTGTCTCGAATCACCTCCCTGTCCTCCATGTGCCTTAGCATAGCTTCCAGGAGGATCTGTTCCATGATCTTCCCAGGCACAGAGGTGAGACTGACTGGCCTGTAGTTTCCTGGGTCTTCCTTTTTTCCCTTCTTAAAAATGGGGGTTATGTTTCCCCTTTTCCAGTCAGTAGGAACTTTACCAGACTGCCACGACTTCTCAAATACGATGGATTTTGGCTTAGCAACTTCATCCACCATCCCTCAGGACCCGCGGATGCATCTCATCAGGTCCCATGGACTTGTGCACCTTCAGGTTCTTTAGGTGGTCTTGAACCTGATCTTCTCCTGCAGTGGTTGGCTCTTCATTCTYCCAGTCTCTGCCTTTGCCTTCWGTGGTTTGTGCGGTGAGGCTTGAGCACTTGCCGGTGAAGACCGAGGCAAAAAAGTCATTGAGTACCTCAGCCTTCTCCATATCCTGGTTAACCAGGTCTCCCATTTCGTTCCAGAGAGGGCCCACATTTTCCCTAGTCTTCCTTTTATCACCAACATGCCTACAGAGTCTTTTCTTGTTGCCCTTGACATCCCAGGCTAGATTTAATTCTATCAGGGCTTTAGCTTTCCTAACCTCATCCCTGGCTACTCGAACAATTTCTCTGTATTCCTCCCAGGCTACCTGGCTACTCGAACAATTTCTCTGTATTCCTCCCAGGCTACCTGTCCTTGCTTCCACCCTCTGTAGGCTGAGTGTGTCCAGGAGCTTCTTCTTCATCCCTGCAGGCCTCCTGGCGTTTTTGGCTGACTTCCACTTTGTTGGGATGCATCACTCCTGAGCTTGGAGGAGGTGATCCTTGAATATTAACCAGCTTTCTTGGGACCTTCTTATCTCCAGGGCTTYGACCCATGGYGCTCTACCAAGCAGATCCCTGAAGATGCCAGAGTCTGCTCCCCTGAAGTCCAGGGTAGTGAGCTTGCTCAACGCCCTCCTTGGTGMCTCAAGGATCTTGAACTCCACCATTTCATGGTCACTGCAGCCAAGGCTGCCCTTGACCTTCACATTCCCCACCAGCCCTTCCTTGTTGGTGAGAACAAGGAGCTCTTGAGCTCTGTTCTTTCCTGGCTGTCTGCAGGATTTCACCATTTCCTATCGGAACTGTACGTTTAGTTCTATCAATAGCCATTTGAATCTGCCAGGTGGAGCTGGCAGACCAACTGTTCTCTTACAATGAAAATATGCACTTTTTTCTTCAAATAATCAGAAGTTTGGAAGGCCAAGGATGATAGGCCCATTGCTTGTTCTGCATATAAAAGTGTTGAGGTTACAGCAAAACACCTTTAGAAGGATGCTCTAAACTCTGGGAGGCAAAACCTAACACCTTTACATTTTCTCACTCAGGATCTGATTTTCCCTACCTCAGGTTCACTCCTGGCATTGACTGTAGGGAAATCTTGGCATAGACTCAAAACAGATAGAATATCATGAGAAATTATTATAATTTTAGCAATCAGAAGAGAACAGGATTATAGGTTTTGTTCTGTGATTTAAACTACACAGTAACTCCTGTGTATGGTAACTAGTAGGTAACCACACTAATTTTTATGTAATTCCAGACTATATGAAAGTCACAGCAATTCAATGTTGAATTAATGATCACTTGCAGTTTTAGCCACCTGTTTCCTGAGCTACAACAGGTGTCTGGATTTGGAGGGGTCATGGGCAYGTGATAAACATTTTGAATCTGTTTTGTTTAAGCTGTTAGTAAAGTCCATACTTTCCTTTCAGGTAAACTGGATCAGTATGTCAAAGACTTGGAATGATGGAAAGGTTGACACAACCAAAATGGCAAGAGACTCATAAGGTAGTCTGCATTGAAAGAAAGGGAGAGAAGAAATAGGATAACAGGAAAGTGACCACAAATATAATAAGAACAGAGAAATTGACCAAGAAGAAAATTCCTAGTGGCTTTGAGAGTAATGCAGACAAATTAAAAATCATTCCTTTCAGTTTCCATTCCTTCCCAAAGCCAAAGAAAAAAGTAAGAAATTAATCAGTAAAGCTAAGAATAATGGATTTTTTTTCCCCCAAGGAATTCTGAGTTGATTAGGATGAAAAGTCAAAATAAACTTTTGAGAAAATCTCTCCATAGGAGAATTTGGCAGCAAATAATCACAATGACAATGAGCTATGTATCTAAGAATGTTAGCATAAATAATTTATATATTGGTTTGGGTAACTCTGAAAAAATATGGAGAACTTCAGAAACTACAATATTCACAAGCAGGTTTTACATTTATAATGATAATTTTGTTGTCTCCCCTTTTTCCCCAAAAAAAGGATTTCACTCTGCTATGTAATCCTAGCTGAGGTACAGAAAAAGAACTTGCTCACAGAGCTGTACTGCATGAGGCTATAACCTATGTAGACCTATATAATTTTCATTAACTAGTTGAGTTCTGCTCCTCATTAAGGTAAAATTGTCCTATCTTCCATTAAAAGTCCACCCTTCTGGAGTTCAGTTCATGAGGGTTATGATATATTCTTTTCATTAAGATCCATGAATATTGTGGTTATATCCTTTTGTTGAAAAGAAATATAAATGAATTACTTTGCAAATCGAATTATGAAACTTCATTAAAAGATGTAACTTTCCTTTCATTCAGAAATAACCTTATGTATCTTCTAAGTATACCTACACCTGAGTCTCTTTTTTGAGGCTGTTTTCATAGGCATTTAGATGTTCTTTTAAAAATGAGCTTGTGATTATCAAACTTCCAGAGCAAAGCATTGCATATGATGAGAGACTGTCCAAGAATGAGAAGAATTATCTGTCATCTGTCCCTTGTTAAATATTTTCTGATGACATGCCAATCTTCAGGTGTGCAGATGATGCTTTCTTATCCTGTGTTGAATAACAGAGGAACAGGTAGGTGGGTGAGAATCATAGAATGGTTGAGGCTGGAAGGGACCTCTGGAGGTCCCCCTCAAGCAGGGTGACCTAGAGCTTGTTGCCCAGGACTGTGTCCAGATGGCTTTTGAATATCTGCAAGGGTGGAGATTCCACAATCTCCCTTGTCAACCTGTGCCAGTGCTCGGTCACCATCACAGTAAAAAAGTGTTCCATGATATTCAGAGGGAACCTCCTGTGTTTCAGTTTGTGCCCATTGCCTCTGGTCCTGTTACTGGGCACCACTGAGAAGGACCTGGCTCTGTCTTCTTTACACCATCCCCTCAGGCATTTATACACATTAATGAGATGCCCCCTGAGCCTTCTCTTCTTCAAGCTGAACAGCTCTCTCAGCCTTTCTTCACATGAGAGATGCTCCAGTCCCTTAATCATCTTTGTGGCCCTTTGTTGGACTCTCTCCAGTATGTCCATGTCTCTCTTGTACTGGGGAACACAGCACTGGACCCAGCACTCCAGGTGTGGCCTCACCAGAGCTGAGTAGAGGGAAAGGATCACCTTCCTTGACCTGCTGGCAATACTTTACCTAATGCAGCCCAGGATACAATTCGCCTTCTTTGCTGCAAGGGCACATTAGTGACTCATGTTCAACTTGGTGCCCACCAGGACCYGTAGGTCCTTTTCTGCAAAGCTGAGGTTATATCTTCTACAGAACTTRCAGTATGAAACTGATATGAAGCGGGAGAAGCAAAATTTTAAGTCTGATGCAAACTCCACCAGTTGAGTTTAAATTGTACATTAAATTGGATATACAAGTGGGACTAGAAGTCACTTTAACTTTTTTTAAACTCTTACTCCTGGCTACCACCAGGCTTCTTTCACTACCAGTGGTTTGGTCTTGGGAGATTTCTGCTGTTGCTTTTCCACTGAGGAACCACTGAAGGTTCCCATTTCCTTGGAAGCATGGTTCTTCCACAGATTCCTCCGAGGATGTACATTTTGAGTTGTCAAGGAAGGCAGTGCTTGTAGGTGTGATTTTTACGGGTGAGAATATTTCGTATGTGATGTCCCAAATCATGCAGAACAGGGCTCTATACCTGGGTCTTGTACATCCCGGGTCCTGCTGGCTCTTGAAGCATCACAAAATAGAGCTGCAAGGTACTATAGATCAGTTTGTCCAGGAAAATGCAATTCAGACCCCAAAGGCTTCACTATTATTGTTTAGCAAATAATATTGGATAAACTTATAACCTAAGAAAACTGTAATATTCACATCCATACTCACTAAAAATGGGATTTATTCCCAGAATAGTCATACACCAGTTTCCTTTTCTTCTAAGTAAATACAGGGCGARAAATCTTGTAGCGAGACAGGATCAGAAATAACTAGGTCATTACCACTGAAAAGCTTCACTTTCCTTGCTGTTTTTGTGCCTATGTTTGACTTCTAATACATACTTCACACTTACCTTCACAGAGTTTCATCTTGTTTATTTCAAATTCTGATTTTAATTTGTTAAGAACATGCTGGATTCTGTTCTCCACAGAGTCTGGCATCTCTCCCGTGCTGGGGCGATTTGCAAGCTTTTCACTRCTGGATCGCTGAAATTATTAATAAGTAAAACTTTGTCCAAGACAAATCCCTGGGGCTCTCACTTGAAATGCTCTCACTATCTCAGACTGAACTAACATCTGCCTGTTGTGTATATTTAACCTRTGCGATTTCATTTAGATGGCAGTTTTATGTGTAAGCTTCTAGTAGGAAGAGGAGGAGGGAAGAGTGGGGTGAATGCCAGATCCTGTCATCCATCCTTTCCTTGTGTCTGACCCCACTTCCTCCCTGCAGCAGTGAAAACKTCCTGAGATGGCTGTGGAGAATTGGGATGAACCTTTTGTACCATGCAGTATGTGTGTATCTGCCTGTCTGCAGAGAGGGAGAGGGATGAAAAGGCTGGCCAGTGCAGGATCCATCTGCCCTGTTCCCTTAGCTTCTGTATAAAAATGTAATGTTGGATGCTCTTACAAGATCACGTAAAAATGTATTTTTATGCCAAAGATGCTAATTAGTGTTTCTTACAAATCTGAAGTTTTAGCACACGAAAGGGTTTTATGACTTCTAAACTCTGCTGATCCTTTTTCCTGAGCAGGAGCAACTGAATGACATGCTGCTTTTTGACTCCAAGGAGTATGCTGAAAATGAATGTTGCTGGAAGTAGTTTTTACATTATTTAAAATGCATTCTTAGATTTKGTGTAATTAAAGAAAACATAGGTACCTAAACCCTGTGTTGTATGTGGCCTGGGACCAGAGTTGTATCTTCCTTTGGGAGAGAACAATGGGTAGTATAATAGCATAATAGGCCACTGAACCAACGCRAGTAGTCGATTAACTTTGCAGTAACTAATACTTACTGACTGAGCTTTATGTCCTCTCTCTCCGGTACACAAATTCCACATTGAATTTGATCCAATTACATTACTGCTCAGGCCTGAAATTCAGGCCTCAAGTTGAAGGGTAATTATCCATGCAATGAGAATAATGGCTTCGTAGTTGTGCCCTATGCAAGCATCCACACTAAATGAAATGAATTTCCTCTGCAGACTGGCTGTGTCTGSCTCCAGTTACACATTTGACTGGCACTGTGATAGTGGGGGTATGATTACAATTCCTGCATGTTTATATGTGGCTCTGTATAATYCATCAATTTTCTTGCACGGACCTCCTCCAAGCTGGAGGCAGCTTTTCTGTTCTCTTTTCAATGGTGTAGTAGCCACTGAATTTTTTTGGATCCTCTCTCCCCTTGTCAGTCTTYGCAAAGACGTTATACACCCCCCAYATCCAAGAGGAAGCAGTTAATGACCTGCTACGCCACCTGGACACTCACAAGTCTATGGTGCTGGATGGGATCCACCCGAGAGTACTGAGGGAGCTGATGGAGGAGCTTGCCAAGCTGCTCTCCATCATTTATCACTGGTCCTGGTTAACAGGGGAGGTCCCAGACGACTGTAGGCTTGCCAACGTGACACCCATCTACAAGAAGGGCYGGAGGGAGGATCCGGGGAACTACAGGCCTGTCAGCCTGACCTGGTCCGGCCCAGCCAGCACAGGTTCATGAAAGCCAAGTCCTGCTTGATGAACCTGATCTACTTCTAYGACCCGGTGACCCGCCTAGTGGTTGAGGGGAAGGCTGTGGATGTGGTTTACCTGGACTTTAGTAAAGCCTTTGACACTGTCTCCCACAGCATTCTCCTAGAGAAGCTGGCAGCTCATGGCTTAGATGGGTGTACTCTTCGCTGGGTAAAAAA
>JASVER010000062.1:3415297-3436132 GCA_030449065.1 Oceanodroma leucorhoa
GCATCAGGAAAAATTTCTTCACGGAAAGGGTTATGAAACATTGCAACAGGCTGCCCAGGGAAGAGGTGGAGTCACCATCCCTGGAGGCGTTCAAAAAACATGTAGATGTGGCACTGCGGGACATGGTTTAGTGGGCATGGTGGTGTTGGGCTGATGGCTGGACTTGATGATCTTAGAGGTCTTTTCCAACCTTAATGATTCTCTGATTCTCTGATTCTCTGATTCTATATTACCATTCACTGCTGAGCTGCTGCGCATTCTCCAGGGAGGTTTGTTAGGTTGCATTAGTACAGATTAAGATCCGTGCTGTCCCTGCTCCTCTCAGTACCAGCTAATTGTTTGCTAACTGTGAGGTCAATAAAATTCTGTTTTCTGTCAAACAGCCAGTTTTCTTATGAGAGTTAAAGCAATCTCCGGTTCACCAGACTGTCATGTGGGTACATCTGCAGGGAGCATTCATTGGRTATACTGAAGGGTGTAGGAGGATTTTTTAGCCATGCTGTTTTATTCCTACAGTCATTGCTGGTTTTGCTTTTTTGTCCTATCTGGACACTTTCATCTAAGTGAGAGTAGGAAGGACCAGACATCAGATTTGCTGAGAGAAGGAAGGAAAGGGTCTGAGAAGCAGTTGGCTAGCCAACAATTTTTTTTTTTTTCTAAAATAATTCCGAGATGCTTTAGCTCTGTTATTTTACAATATTATCAGCTTGATCAGTTTAGTGACTAAATAATGATTCAGCTCTTTGAAGTAATTGTCATTCAAAAGCAAGGATCTGACCAGTCAGTATGGAAAAGAATTAACACTTATCTGCAGTATACTTACACCTATTCGTATGAACAAAAAAGAAAAATAATTTTTCCAAATGCACTTCAGACTTTTCAGGAAATATTTGAAAGCTGTGACAATCCTATGACTCTTTCTAACAATTCTTCATACCTTTCACCACTTGGACRCATCCAGTGCTTCTCTCTCCTCCTCTCCTTTTTCCTTTCTCAATTCCAAATACCAGCTGAACATTAATGCCTTTGAAGCCAGAAYAGCGATAATAATGCCTATTACCAGAATGGCAGAAGCGGCCAACACACCAGGTCCTGAATCCGAGAAAGATGGAGGAGAAAGCCTCTGGAGCCAAGCCTGGAAACTGTCCTTCTGGGGCAGATCTCACAGGCAATATTTGGTCATGGACACTGGGACACACCAGCTTCTTCAGGGGGATGTCAAGGAGACTGAAACAAGACGATCTGTCAGCCCTGACAGTCTTGCCTTTTGTACATTTCCAGCCTTGCAAAGGTTTCCTTTTGTTCTTGATTTCCCTCTATTTCTATTGGTATGTGAGATGGACTCACTTTGATGAGCAGCCATGAAGCAGGCATTATGGACAAGCTTGTTTTTCACTAAATAATTCSCATTTTTTCTTTACAGTGTTTGGGTTTTATTGGTTTCCTAATTATTTGGTAAACTTTATAGGTCAGGGCTGTCTATTTTTGTATGTTTGCTGTGACCCTCATTCCTGGTAAAATTCCCTTGTTAGTAACTTGAACCAATGGCTGTTAAGGCGAAAGCACCTCTGTTTTGCTGCTATGCCTCCCTCAGTCAGCTTTTCAACAAAACAGCACTGAAAGGAACATGACTCATGAGGATCTCAAGGTTTAGAGTAATGTTGGAGCTGCAGGTAGAAAGAGCAGACTGCAGTGAGCCATTGAGAAGTTTAATTTTCATTTTATGCGAGTGGTTTCATACCCTGGGGAAGTGGGGGCCAGACTTAATGCCCCAAGAGGTCCCTTCTAGCTGTAGCTTCCTAAAGAAAGGAGTTATTCATCCACCCAAGCTCAGAGAATGGTGTCCTCCTGTCACATACTAAAGGGACATCTCTTCATCAGTGGTCCAATCAGCAATGGCAGAGGGGAACAGGCTMGAGGAACCTTCCCGAGGGCTCCTAACAAGTGATGCAAAAAGGCACAACTAATATACCCACTTGTAATAWGCAGGTCTTACTTCAAGGAAGGGAATAAATGAAATGCTGTACTTCAGAGAACATTGCCATGCTTTGAYGAGGTTTATGGAAATTCTTGGCTGAACTTGACAAAAGAAAGTACATAAGGAGGGTCGTTTGTGGCATGACCATTTCTCCTCTCAGTTCTCCTTAGGATTTTAGTAACATAAAACAAATGAGTGTGATTACAGCAGTGGTTCTTCACAGTCCCTCAGTATCATACAATAATTCTTTTAAGTTTCAGAAAACTCCCTTCTTTTCACACATATGGAAGACCTACAAATCTTCCAGCTGAGTAGGTGGAAGGTTCCAACTCTGCAACATCCTTTCCAGTTGTCTGTCTCTGCTGCCTGTGTTTGTCAGTCTAAAGAAAGCTATAAAATCTGGGTGCTGTCTGAAAAGCTTAATCTGTGGTGAAAAACAAATAGTTGTTTTGATAGAACAGCAGTTTTAACACTTTTACAGGTGCCTGGGGTTTATTTCCAACAGTCCATTCAAGTCTGTTAAACCTGGTGAGAGGTACAGAAGAGGAATACTAGCTGTATGTGACCACAGATAAACAGGGAAACAATTTAATGAGTTTCAGCCATAGGTTAAGTTATAAAGTGCCATACCAGGGTTACACACCTAATCTGAAATGATACACACTGGATAATCTATTCTAATGTTGCATAATTTGTAAGAATTGCTATTTTGCCTGTATAATTGAATATTGTCTGGGGAAAAAAAAAAACCCAACAAGGCATGCCAGATTCTGAGACAGAGTAAATTGGAAGAGATGCCCTGAAACCAATGAAATTACGCTAATTTTGACCACCTATCTCTTAAATAGGCCAGAAGTAGAAATGTGAGCTTGAATATTAGACTCCTAGACATTGTCACACTCGCAGTACATCAATGCTTTTGGCACTGCTATAAGCATATCCAAGGCTTGGAATGTGTAGGATAACTTAAATTTCCTTTTCATAAATTGCTTTGAGAACAAACTATTGCATCCTTATTGATCTTTCCTTTATTTTATTGTTGTTTCAGGTTAGGTTTCCCCATGATGATTGTATCCTGTATCATCGGAATGTGCTATCTTCTTGTTGCTCATGTCGTWGTAGGTTGGAACTCATAGTAATTTATACTTTCAAGACTCAAAGAAGCTTTCTGTTTCATTTAGTTTATATATCAGAACACTAAGAACACATATAAAAGGAAAAAGATGTATAAAACCCCAACATATGGTATCAACCAAAATGATTGTCAGCATCATCATCARGTTTGGTCATTCTTAACCTTCTGTTTTGTAAACAATTTGAGAACTAGACAACYAAAATTAAAAGAATCCATATATTTAATTATGAATGCAATTATTGTGCAGATGAAAAGGCACCATCACAAGGGAACATGTTGTGCCTGAAAGTTTGTATTGACACAATCTGAGTATAGTCACAGATAAAAAACTCATTCACAACAGCAATTTCATTTTAGGRCTTCATTTGTCTTTGTCAATGTATTTAGCTATTTGTATTAAAGTAACTAATATTCAAGTTGTAATAATAGACAGTTAAGCAGAAAGTCTGTACACTATGAAGGATGTATCATTATCTACATTTAAAAATAAACACTTCKGAAAATATGCTGTGGAAGGAATTATTATTTTGGAACTGGGATTGCATTCTGTGGAGACTTTGTTTTTCATTTTAAAGCTCCTAATCAGTGTTAAGGCACTTTTTTTCTTAAAATAAACTAATGYCCCTCTTCTTACCAAAGTACGGGCATAAAATGTGATAAAGCACCGGACATCTTCCATTTAATTATTGATTCACTTTTGTGATGGAGTACTCTAAATCTTTTAATAGGTTAATACACTATATGGAGGAATGAGATCATACTTTGGCTTTGATTTCCTTCTCTCTGATAATAATGTGTTAAACCACATGTATTGTTTTGTATAATTGGCTGCMAGAACAGGTCAAACTTTCATTATGAATATTAAGTCCTGTGAGGCATTCAAGGTCTCAGTCCCCATCTTCCAATACCTTTGTGGGATTGGTCTGAATTACTGGCAGGGCTGTTTTATCTCGAGTCAGAGAAATTGGCAACCTGGTGAGTGCAGCCCAGGTGAACAAGGCTGAATTACAGGGAGCCGGTAGAGATGATCAGTCGTGGCTTTTACTTGTGCTTAGTCCTTGAGATAACCTGTAAGTGAGAGAGAAGCAGTCTCTCTCTCACAGAAGGTGTGAGCCTAATCATACATCCCATTTTACTCATACGCTGGTTGTATCCCTCATCTAGGTTTTTTTTAAAGTCTGAAATATAATATTAAGAGGCTAATGGAAATGAGTCACAGCATGCACTCAAAGCAAGGCTGGGTCCCACCCCTSCTGGTAGATTCAGTGGTAGTAGAGGAATTGTGTGGAGCAGGAGGAGAAGAGCTCTCTCCATTGCCCCAAAACCTCCCACCAAGACTTCCAGCCCCATCCATGCTCAGGCCCCCTGGATCGGTGAAGTCCTCTGCAGCGGGGCTGAGTTTTGCAGCACTGTTGAGAAGCCGCAAGGCTGYTCTAGCAGCAACTAGCTGTAGATCACAAGATCTTCTCCCAGCATAACCAACATAACCTCCACTTCCTTTTATATTAAAAAAAATCCACCAAAACCAAAACCCTGCAAAAAGTCTGGATCAAAACAAAACAAAAAATGCCCAGATAAGCCTGAAAGTCACTCCARCAGACAATTTGTCTGAAATTGAATTTGGCCGGTCTCACTCTCAATGTGGACACTTTTTCTTTGTAAGAGCAGTTTGCTCTGTAATAACTGGAATTCTGTTTCAATTAAAGAAACATTTATGCTAATCAGCTTAACATCGATCCGTGGTTAAAAATATTCACAAAATATTTTATAGCCTTCAACATTTCTCACATTGGAGCAATCTGGGTGCAGTCACTGGTTGTGYAAGAACTGTTATAGTAAGCCCTAGAGAATGCAAAATCAGGCTCTGCTAAAACACATTTGTTTTTATCTGTTTTGGGAGGATTGTGTTTTTTTCTTTTCTTTTTTTCCACTCACACGATTTCAGGTTTTATTTTTTTTCTATTTCATTAAAACACTGTTGGAATATAGGAGTATAAAAATGAGACTATGGTTTCACAACACAACTTACTAATTATTTTTTATTGTTCTTTTTAAGGGGTAAAAAACCTAAACAAAACCTAATCCTGCTCCTGGGACCTTGAAACCTTCCTGCCAACCATAAGCAAACTCATACTAATAATGTGATCACATTAGCTGACATGAAAATGCATGTCTGCATTTACAGTTTGCTGGAAGGAGGGAGATAGAAGTGCAGCAATTCATTTCCACTCACTCATCTTAGCAAATACTCTGGAACACTTTGGTGCGAGAGAGATCTTGCTGGCTTCAGAAGTAATACATTAACAGGACTCAGATGAGATTTTGTTTCTCTTATGTTACTTGCCCTGTCAAAAGAAGGCAAGTAGTGCACAGGGAGTACAAAATCATATTGATCACACTTTTAGGCAATCAAACTTGAGGCTAAATTCATTCTGCTTCTAGGAATTTTTTTTATGATATGCTGTTTTCCTGGGGATTTCCTTCAAATAAACTGGCTTTCCTTCCTTAAACAACCTTGTTGCTTGATTTGCACAGCCAAGAAGAGCTTAGTGAAAGCTCATATGACAAAGCAAATTGTAAAAAGAAGATAAAGTTGTTTGTTCACACAGGGCTTTATGTGAGTGTAATCTAATGTTCGATAACCAGAGAAATAACAGTGATAAACATGTTTTTCTGGCCTCTTGCTGTTGTTTCTTACATTAGCAGACAATCTGCTAAAATGAAAATTACCCAGGTACTTCAGATCATTTCAAGGTAATGAAGTATATTTTTCATTGACTTCCATTATAGTTATCAATGTAATCTGCACATCAGAAGGGCACAAATTACAGTGACTACATCCTTGACAAAACTAGTGTATAGGATCCCATAAAAATGGAGTGAATTTGAAGAGTGGGTGGAATTTATTTTGCAGTAAAATTCTCTCTAAAAGGCTGAACAAAATATTAGTTAAGTAATAAATTATGTAAAAGCGTATCATCTTCAGTATGCTCATGGCTGGTCTCAGAGAATGTGATTCTCATTTTCATTGACATCCCTTTAGGCTACTCGGTGACATTTGTTTTAAGCCATAGAATAAATATAAATATATGACTACTCTGAGATCCATTTACCCTTTCTGAATGGTGTAAAATGCAGTAAGACAGCAATATATGAATTATAGCACTCCAGGGCAATGTAAGCAAAGCCTGTTAAAAGAAAAAGTCTCCAGTAGATAAGCAGGGCTATTACTGAAGGCAAAGAAAGAAACAGGGACATACTACAACTTCACCAAATACTGAGCTATCTAGCAAAGAATAGCACTGAGAGTGACCAAGGGTCTGCCCAGCCCAGCATCTGTCTCTGACAATGGGGCATAGTGGGTGCCTGTGAAGAACACAAGAGTAGAGCAACCATAAAATRATGTTTTCCCAGAATATTGTCCCAACTTTCAGAGATTTCTGTGACCCAGAGACTTCTTGAATGAAGGATGGGTTCTATATATTGCATTGCACCTGATGGATTGTCCTTCCACAAGCTTAGCCAGCTCCTTGCTAAACCTGTGTAAATTCAATATCTGTCACTTGGAGTTTCACAGATAAACTATACACTGTGGGAAAAATATTCCAGCTGTTTTGTTTTGAACTTGCCCTTTGCTAATTTAATTTCTACGACACCTCTTCCCAATCCTTTTCCCAAATCTTTTGGTTGGGAAGGGATAATGAATAGCCRTCCTTTTTCTAAATCATGATTTTATAGACCTATTTCCAGTCTGGAGATCACAGTCTATTTGCTCATTTGTTATACGGAAATACTCTCAYATCTTTGCTCACCCCTTTTTTCACCTTCTGAAGTTTCACCATAGCCTTTTTGAGTTGAAAGGATGAAAAATATAAACACTAGCCAAGACACAAATACACCATGGATTTGTGCAGCAGCCTGCTGATTTCTTCTGTTTTCCATTTTGTTCCTAATAAATGTTAAGCTCTAATTCAGTTCTTGAACTGCTATTGACAAATAAGCTGAGGACTATATTTTTATAGAAGAACATCTTATAATAACAAGCTGCATTTCCTGAGTCATATTTATTAGCTCACATTGTTTAGTATGTGAAGTTAAGGTTATTTTTGTTCCTTTATATCTACATTACTTTACAACTGTCCACAGTGAATGTCACAGGGCAATTTTTCCCAGTCACTTGCTCTTGTAAGGGTTTTCTGTAATTCTTTACTATTAACCATTGTCTTTGCTACCCTGAATAACCCATAGACTTTCATATTTAACTTTTTACTTCAAAATCTAGACCACCTGAAAATATGTTGRCCATCGCAGAGCCAGCGTGACTCCCTCTAGAGCTTCATGGAAAGGCCATACTGCCTTATCCTGTGGTAGTTTAATTTCTTTAAGAGCTGTTCGACTGGATATATTTACTCTCTGTCTTAATTACAGACCAAATCAAAATGAGTTTAAAAATTGGAAATGTTTTCTTGTACTGCACAGTGAGCTTTGTGAACACCTTGCTAGCAGATATTACTGAGGTATGATTGAAAAAATATTTCTCATTTCTATGAGAATATTTGAATTAAACTGTAGGATTTAGAAACACCCAACTGTCTTGAAAAGGATATAATGATTTATTCTTTGGGGAATAAGCCAACTCCAGTTCAATCTATAAAGGGAAACTTGTCTAATTGAATGGATTGTTCCACAGCTACTCATAAAAGCTTATTTTAGACCATACTAAAGCTTCTTGTACCACGTCTTGGTTAACACCAAGTCTAGTCCTAGAAAGTAATTCYAGTTTTCTTAACAAAAATCAAGATAAAGTGTATTGTTTCTAAGAAACCAAATTGTAAAGGTACAGTTAGTAATGAAAATTGTTTGGCCACCTGGAAAGAGGAAGGTATCATCTAAGAAGTCAAATGTTGTTTGCAAAGTATTTGCAAAAACTGTCTTCAGACAGCTTGTACTGCAGACTTCCTCCAGTCRGAATGATTTTATATTTAATATGTGGGAACAGGTTCAGAAAGAAAAGGCTTCTATTTCCTGCTGTGTTGCTAGCTTTCTGTGTAACTTTTTATAGTCAATGGATTTGTTTGTGTATTTGTTTCCTGATTTTACCCAACTTTCTGAGACACTTTAAAAAGGTACATTTTCTATATGGATGCTTTGGGCTTTGTAGAAGAAATAAATACTGTTGATCAAATAACAGGGAATTAGAGTAATATGCAAACACCATCTATTATTTTAAAGTTACAAATAAAAAATGTAGAAACATCAGCATAACAGCTRTCAGATAGTTACTCTCTACATTAACGGCAGTTAAAGAATTCATAGGTTCCAAATGGCAGAAAATCAGTGCCACCTGAAATAGACAGAAAATAAATATGCTAAGCATAAGCCTCTGTGTTTGTTGTAATGGGATGGTAAGAAAATTATTGGGAACAAAGCCAGAAAAAATAATGAAATAGCTGAAGCATTAAATTAATATTTCTGAAGTGAATTTACAATAGGAAATCCTGGCAATTCAGAATAAGTGCTTACCACCTGAGATGRAGTCAGCATATGAAAATCTGACTGATTTATTAAGGACAACAAGGAATCAACAAGTGCTGGAGATTTATTGAGAGAAGGATTAAAAACTTCCTCCATAGATGCTGTAAAGGGAGAGGATGAGAGAAGAAACCTTTTCTCACACATTTCTTATTGGGGAGAATATTACAGGAT
Organism: Oceanodroma leucorhoa; assembly: GCA_030449065.1. Taxonomy (NCBI): domain Eukaryota; kingdom Metazoa; phylum Chordata; class Aves; order Procellariiformes; genus Oceanodroma; species Oceanodroma leucorhoa. The sequence continues at coordinate 3,424,117 of JASVER010000062.1, forward strand.
TAGCAATATCCTAGTGCTACTCAAAATAATAAAAAGTAAAAGGGGTTTTTCACTATATTTAAAGTTGATCACATGCTGTTTTTTCTTTTTTCAGGCTGCTGTTGCAACTTTGATAGGCTAGCAGTGATTTATTATCAGTAGTTTCAATTAGTGCTTTGCCTAATGAATCAGTAATGGAAAGAAAGCTCTCTCAAGATGTGGTCTTGGCCATCATTACATTAACCTGGCTGGAGTAAAAGACTTACTGCTATTTTTAAGAAAATCAACATACATTGGTTTGTCCATGATGCATGAGCTGCCTTAACTGTACAAGAGAATAGGAGGAAAGGAGCTGCAGAGTGCTATAAACAGGAGGTACAATCAGTGGGGAGTTATAGATTTTTCTCTTTTTCCTGCTTCCTCCCATGTCTCCCCCTTCCTTCTAGAATTTATTGTCCACCAGATATTTTCCCTTTATAGACATCTGCTATTTTGAACCTTATTCCTTATTCATTCACATTCTGCTCCTCCAGTCTACCAGTTGCCAAACAAAACCCTAACTCATTTGTTTTTTCTCCAGCCCCTTTCTCCAGATGGCCTATGCCTACTTATCCTTAAAAAAGTTTAAGACGGGGGAAAAAAACCCTCTCACTTAACAAATGATATTAAGGAGAATAGGGGAAAGGGTTGTTTTTTCCTAAATTTCCTAATGTCAGTGATGTATATAGTTAGCAGTGCACTCTCCTTTTTTTTCTTCATCCTATTTAATATATTCACCGATTGCACTTTCCAACCTATAACCTCTTGTGTGTGTTTTATGCATTGGTTGTGAAAAGAGTTACAGACACTGATCTGAAGTAAAAAATAGCAGCAATTCTGACAGTGCTGGGGCTTATGAACATAAATTGAAAACTTAAGATTCTCCTCAAATTGACTCAGGAGTGTTAATGCCTGAGAATGTTTTGTTTCTCATTGTCTTTCCTGCATTCACTTTTGAGCTCAGATGGCTACAGATGATAGCCAGTGAATTCATTTATTAAGCTCCCAGAATGCCTGAGAAAAGAAAACCTGTGAAGTATAATTTTTTGTTTGTTTGTTTGTTTTATAAATAAGGTGCAACTTATCTGCTAGACGGAAATATATCAAACTTTGTGCTACTAGTTTGATTGTAGCATATAGGTTATTTCATTTTGATCCAGATTTTTCGTGGTGGTTAAAGCTGTGGGTAATGTAATCTATTTCATACATTCTCTGTCTTAAAGGTATGTGCATTTCCATAGGCAAAGATCAGTCCCTGATCTCAGGAAACACATGACTGAATATTTATTTTTAAGAGCTGGTTGGAAAAACAATTTTGGGGGTTAATGTGGGCATATACTCTGACCTCTGAGCAAAATGTTTGCTTGTAGATCCACCAGCTCTGGGCCCAAGCAGTGTGACTTAACTGGCCAAAATGTATGTGAAGGAGATATTTTTCTGTCTTGACTGTGTGAAAATGGGAAGAAGTTTTAATGTGAGACTGAAGAATAATATGAATAACATGCTGAGGTTTTGTACCATACCAGTTGAAGTCAATGAAGAGTCCAAATGTAACTTGCTTGAGGTCAAAGACCTCTGTTAAACCACTACATACAATGTAAGGCGTGCGCATGCACAACATGCACCATGAGTGCCAGCAAAATCTTGACAAGATACATTCCAGGTGATAGAAAATATTGTCATTATAGACACAGTTTTCAGCATTGCCAGTAAATAAGGCCACTTGACAGTTCAAGTCATTTGTCAAGAACAAGATTAGGGGAACATTAATATTCAACACATTATCACACAATCCTTTCTGTTGAAAAGCTTTGATGCTCTCATGTTTTTGAGACAGATTTCAGRGTTTGAAATTTGTCAGAGACCAAGGTACTGTCATAGACATAGTTTTAGGTGTCCTCCAAGCTGACCTTGTCATAAGCCTTTGAGAAACCTTACCTGCTGCTTAGGCTGGCAATTAAAACCTTTAAGACAGCATCTGCAGTGCCTATGCTGCATCTGGGAGCCACTGGAGGCTGAGCAAGGCTTTCGCCTGAGAATTTACTACCTGATTTTTCTGATGTGCTGATTAGTCACAGTTGCAAATTGTAAACTCCAAGTTAGCAAACAGTTTTACTCTTAAACTTTCTTTGCCTCACTTCATCTATTCCGCTGAAGGGTTCTTGTGAAAATAAGTTGAGTGAGGTTYGTGAAACGCTCCAAGGATGTCCGTGAGGAAATCTGCAATTCCGATTTGAGAAAAAAGCTTGAACAACATTCGATGAATACTGTGTGGCTACTTCATGAATTGATATAAAGCAACATGCCAAACAGGTATTCATAGTGCTTGTCAACTAAAGACGGCTGTGTTTTTTCATGAAAAAATTATGTAATCATGAAAATGAAAACTGTGTGATAAAGTAGATTAATAAAGGAGCTGCCTTTAACTTGAATGTAAAACAATTAATTATGGATTTCTTGACCCTACAGTCTTCACAAATTCCTTCTGGTTCCTGTGTGCAATAAAATACTTGTTCTAATCTTATTTCCACTGTCAGACTGGAAAAATAAGTAGGTGGTCAGATTTTCAGATTTTCTCCAATACAGGTTAGATTTGGAAATCTGTTTCAAAATAAGGACTCAAAATTATTATAAATATTCGACAGTACCAACAGAAACTGCAAATATTTTTTTATCAATTACTGTAAACAACTGTACCTAACAACAAAATCCAGAGAACATATATATTCTGCATATAAACAGACAGGGTATATTTAAGTATTTAAATTTGTAAATATTTATATTTTAGATTTAACATTTGTTGTAAGTGTTTTTAAATTTTTASTATATGTTTCCCTTAACATAATTAAATTTTACATTACTTTTCTATGAGCCATATTAGACATAACTTTTTTTTGTTGCCTTTGTAAAAGATTTATTGAACTTGGCATCTCAGCACTGGAACAAATTTAAAAATCAACCCATCAACACATTTTTCTATTCATGGGATGGATATATGCATACAATGCGTATATTTGTTGCATACACAAACATTAAAGGAGCTTGCAAGGCAAGCACTCAGGAGCTGGAGAACACTAAAATAAAAGTTATACACCCAAGCTTAGGTTTGTTCCTTTGTGTTTTACAGTTAAAACAGAGCACTGTGCACCACCTATGTGATAGATGGCTGCATTTATTCTCTTTGTGTAGAGGACCTGCAGCAGTCCTCCTTGGATTTCAAATGTATGGTTTATGTTTTCTGTTATAATTAATAAAAATATCAGATMAAAAAAAAAAGCTCAAGTAGATCCTTGTGAAGCAGTTTCTCCAACCTGATGTATTAAGACGTTCTTCAGAAAAAGTACTTAATTCAGGAAAACATTTTTATTTATGAAATATTTAAGAAATATTTTGTTTTTAAARAAGCATCTATGCTCTTCTTGAATGGTGAAACTCTTGCTTAGCTGCTCTCCTGAGCTGGGGCTTAGATTGAATATTTAAGATTATTTATCTTGGTATTATTACTTTGACCCTCAACACTTGGAGAAAGGGAATGAGTTTGTCCCTGAAAATGTGCTAACACACTGAAATGTGTATCTAATCACCCCATTTGTACACACAAATCTGAATTTGAAGGGTTACAAAATAGTGTGTCCCCAAAGTACAAGCATTTAATAGAATAAACCTATCTGTCCTGAGAAGTGGGAAGAACAGCCATATCTATTGGTAGAGAAGCCTTTATAAAATCTTCGGAAATCGATGGGACTAGAGGCAGTGAGGACTGTGTGTAAGCAAAGTTTCAGGGTGTCTGAGAAAGTATGACTTCCCCAAAGAAAGTGCAGCTGAGGTTAACAGGTTGTCTGAAGCAGACAGTATTCTTATTATGTTAATAGRTTTTGTGCTAAAACAAAATCTGCATTAAAGTCCTGGATTTTGTAAACAAGCTGTCAACAACACTTTTTATGTCTTCACATTACGTTTTGGCTTATTATTCTTAGTAAAATTGATGCCAACTTGCATTACATTTGATTGTGGAATGATAAACACATCCCAGCAATAGAATATAAAGGAATTCATAGTTTTTTCCTCTATAATGCTAAGCAAAGTAGCTTGCATACCATAAATATACACTTAGCTCTTCAATGTGCTTAAAAGGAAAATGTCTTGTAGTCGCAGGAGGTAAGCGGCAGTGAAGATTCTGTGTCTCATTGCAATTCAGAGGATGATAGAGGAAAGGGATGGCAAGAGGTTTGATGCAGCAAACAAGAAATGTGTGCTCAGTTTGCARTCTCCATGCCATTTAACAGGGCAGTTAGAGTCAGACCTGCTCTCTTTAGTGTGTTTCTATTTAGTTGGTGCCTAGCAGCTGGTGGTGAGCTTTTCGCTTCTATTGGCTTTATCATCATTATATCAGGGAGACGAATCAATCAGAGCTGCTTCAAACAGCACGGCAGTGACATTTGCTTTGGTAACTGAAGGCTGACAAAGCTCAAGAGAGGCAATGAAAGGAGAGGATTTCTTCAGCCCCGCTCAAAAGCCAAATTAACTCTTCGGGATGGAGCCATCGATTCTGACATGAAACATGTTTGCACTTGCATTTTGGTGGGCTTTGTGGCTCCCCCTCGCAGGAGACCCAATTTAGGACTCTGCAATGGATTCTCCCAGGCTGCAATGGAGCGAGAAGTAGGACTTTGCTGTCAGTGTGCTTCTCAGGAACCAGTTCTGACTGGTAGCATAAAAATACCGCCACCCTCCAAACCATCCTGAGAGTCACAGATCCCAGTGACTGCTGATAGCAGCTTCATTTCACACTGACTTGTTCCACTTTGCTGGAACTTTATAGCTAGTCATTGCCTCCAACGACAGCTCAAAACATCTGCTCAGGACAGCCAAGGGGGCCATCGCAGGACCAAAAGCAAAAAGCAGCAAACACAAAAAAATACCCTGGAGAAGACTGATGCAAGAGAAGCACCAATAAAGTTCTGGCTGCACAGCTCGCTCTGCTTCCTAGAAAGAAATGATTTGAATCATTTGGCCYGATGGAAGGATCTGCTCTCTGTTGCAGAGGCTGTGGGGAGGTGAGATGAGGCTTCATGGCTGTAAGCAACTGCCAGCAATAGTGTCTCTTAAGGCAATTTCTCTCATGCCACAACTGATATGGAAGGGAAAGGATAACTGAGCCATGATCAAAAAGCCTGCAGGGTACCCTAGAAGTTATATAGTTGTTTATGTCTTTGCAAATGCTGTTAGTTGGGTTTTAATACCGATTTTGTGCAGGAGTAAATGGTTGTACAAAGGAGAAGAAAAGCCAATGAATTCCCTTGTCATCCATAAAATCTTGTGCACAATTGGATCTCTTTCTGTGGATGCATCTAGGGRTGGGCCAGTGGAAATGGTAAATAAAAACAAGGAACTATGAAGGAAAAAGATTCCTGTGGTACAAGGATGGCTCATAGCCTATCCSCATCTCAAGTTTGGAAATACGTCTAGGAAGTACGATATGCACGAATGACTATGAGTTGGGTAAATAGCTTTGAGGTAGTACTTTAGCATGCACAGATCTTARCGCAATCCATACCTCAGTGGCACTCTCTGTTTAGGAGATGTCTTGGTCTCTATTAATTCTAATTCTAACTCTTCTGATCAAAGCAGAGTTGTTGGGTTTTTTTTCAAAATAACTTTATGTCCTGACCTTTTAAACCTGGCTCAGCTAAGTATCTGAAGCCCTGAAGTGGTCCTGTTGAAATTTTTTGCTAAATGCTCATTTTCTCCCCATGTAGCAAGAGCTTTTTGATTCCTTTTGTTTATTTCCAAGGAGGAGGAACCCTCCCAAATCTCCCAGCAGCTTTCTCACCTCTACAGTATAAATGGGTACCTCTTTAAAGTCTCCTAAACAAATGATCTCRTCCTGTAAGCTAGTAGCTTTGGAAATATTGTAGATTTGTGCTAGTGTTAAATGAAATTATATTTAGAAATCTAATCCATCAACTGGAATTGAAATTTAGTTTCTTTTCTGGAAACTTAGCAGCTCTTCTGATGAGATATGCAAGCCAACATGCTARCATAAAGTGACTGTCTGCACATACATCTATAGGCAACTCACAAGAGGGGTCAGAGAAAGTTGACACATAAAGGTCTGCTTAGAGAATACCTTTGTCACACTTGATGGCAACACTTTTGTGACTCAAAATGTAGAAGATCAGCCTGTATTTTCTGCCCAGAGAAACCCTGGCTGGCATACCTATTCTACCTGTGTTATAAAGAACCTGTCTTTTTGAGAGAAGGGGAATAAGACATAACCCCCTCTATCCATGTCTCTGAGACAATGGCTGGTTAGTAGCCTGATGGAGGCACAAATCTGCCTCGCCAATGGTGTCTTTTCTTTAATAAGTATTAGCTTACCTGTTACTGTGTTAATATACGCTTATCTCTGTTATTAATGAGTTCAACTCCCTTGATTATGCTTCATTATGGAAATTCCTGTAATATGGGAATGTCTCTGGCTCTGCTGGACTGGGCTTATTAATACATAATGTAGTGAAGTGGAATCCTGTCACCTTTAAGACTGACCTACCCAGGATCTCACTCCAGATCCCTGCATCAAGACAGGCTTCTGTGGTGATGAGCCTGCTCACACTAGAATGAAAATGGATGCTCTGTATTCACTCGGTGTGAAAAAGAATACAATAATTACAACAGCTCTAACTCTGCTTTGTACTGGTTTGTTAAATGTGATAAATTGATACAAAAATCCCTTTTAGACATGAATACACAGTAAAAGAAAACCAATTAAATAGAACTTGGATTAACTGAACATCAGTGTTTAGTGCAGAAGTAGTCCCTGCTGCTATATAGAAAGCCTTAGCCCTCAAGAGGCTGTGACTAAAGGACACCAGACTGAATCACTTAAGTAGTCATGCTGTCAGTAGACATTAATGAAGGTTGCTTTTGCATACTAATAATAGAGACCCTGGTCTGTATCATGTGAATCTTTATTATCCTCTACCTAAGAAAGCAAACTAGCTGCAAAAATATTAATGGTAGAAAGGGATGAGTATAGCAGTAACTGCTGTTCAACTGTGCATGAATTACCTGGCTTATCAGATCTACCAAGATGCCCTTGGCACCCAGGCACTGGTTCAGTCAGCTGAAATCCATGGTGCCTCAAATGCAGTGTAATTGCTTTGAAACACAAGAGAAAAGAGGATTAGTTTGTACAGCAATCTTGTTCTCTTTGATGTGATTCATAACTGCATTTGAAAATGTGTTCAAAATATATAAATATTGGGTTACCTCCCCAGAGTCCAGTATTGACTGTAGTGGATCCCTGTGCAGTGTACAGGTATTCCCGCCATCTATCTTCAGTGTTCAGTTTGCGTGCAGTGAAGAGGACTGAAGTTAGAAGCCCAAAACTTTAATTCTTCTCCCAGAACCTCAACCRTGTGTGCAAGGGACAAATGCAATTGCCTAAGCTGATAAAAACATTCTCTGCAAAGTAAATATACCAGAAAGTGTGCAGTTTAAGTCTGCATCTGAAGTATCTTGGCATGAGMGGGAACCATGTGAGGTTTGGAACTCTTCGGCTGAAAGCTGAATTTATTGTTTGATTGCAGAAGTGAAACCTTTCTGCAATAAAACTTAAGAGACACCATGAAAATGCTGCTCTGTTGTTACTGCTGAGTAGAATGYGCAACTCCTTATCTCTTTTTTCCAATCTGACCATTGCTTTGCCTTTGCTTCTATTAGCTGTATTCCTGCCCTGCAGATTTTCCATTTCTTTTACGAATATGCTCTACTGATACAAACACATTTAGATCTACACTGCTGAGTCTATGCTCAGGAGGTTTTACTAGTGTAACTACATAGCATGATTAAAGCAATATGACTTTTGTGTCCTTATTCTTTCCCTGAGGCTGTTTTACCTCAGATACATGATCATTCAGTCTCACTAGAATTCTCCTACTTTTCCTCCTTTTGAATTTTTTTTTAATTTTCCCTTCTAAGATGTGTACATTTCCCATTTCTGTCTTGCATTTTTTTCCCTCTTGTTTTAGCTCCTAGACTTCTATTTTTGCTGAACTTCATCTAGCTCCTTGCCGTTCTTTTTCCATCTGTTGCTTCACTTCTGTCTTTCTATTCTCTTTCTGGCAGTTATTCTCCTTCTTCTCTTCTCCCATATATTTACAGGCTTCTTGAGAGTGGAAATTGGCTCATTTTGTTATATGCTTATTACTTSTCTTATTTTTTTTTGATGTTTCAGGTACCTACTCAAGGTTAATTTTGTAAAAACGTGCATATTTGATACCTCTGTTTCCTTTTGGGGGAGGGAAGGGAAAAGGTGTTACTACTTTTACAAGTCGTCTATCACCCTGCCGTTTTTTCTATTTCTCTCCTAACTTTGAGGCAAAAGAAGATTTTGGCCACTTGTCTGGTATGGTCTGTTCAACTCTACATTGTATGCACGGTACGGGCACGGCACACATTTCTGTCCAAGAAATCCCAGATAGAAAAATGAGGATGCTACATCTCAGGGAAGTGGTGGAGTCACCATCACTGGAGGCGTTCAAAAAATGTGTAGATGTGGCACTTCGGGACATGGTTTAGTGGGCATGGTGGTGTTGGGTTGACAGTTGGACTTGATGATCTTMGAGGTCTTTTCCAACCTTAATGATTCTATGACTCTATGATTCTATGATCTCACAAACCAGTTTGCCACATTTTGRCTGTGGAGTGGTGGCAGGTATGTTTAGAACACCATTAATCACAATCCTTTTATTGTCTATAAAAGTGGATTTCTCACACCATTATTTTCATATGACTRCCACCTTCCTCCAAAGAGAGGCTTAAAAAATAGAAAATCTATTTGTGGCAGGACATATATGGTGTAAACAACACATGCAGAAGTACCCTATAAGCTGGAAATGATCCCAATGGCACTTAAAATAAGAAAATGTTTGTGTCTCACAATAGTACAAAACCAAAGAAGTGCCAGAAAAAAACAATCTTGAGAATATGYAACAATGCAACTGCAGTCCCAGCAGAGGTCTGTGACATCTAGAAATTATAAATGCATTAATTAGGATATAATATTAATATTAGCTTGCTTTGAACCCAAATATAAGTGCTCTAAAACAGTGTGATCTACAGCAGCATGTAAGTATTTTGTGACAATGTGATGGCAAGACACAATGTTTAAGCATTTTACAAAGGTGTGTGAGCAACTTGACCTCTAAGGGACAAAGAAAAACTTATGTAGTTACAGATGGGAGGCACAGGAAAACATCCTTGTAACAAGCAAATCCTTGTAATGAAATTGTAAGCAAAATAGCATTAGCAGGAGTTGCTAATGAATAAACCTGGCAGAGGTTTGTTTTAAAGTTTAACTCTGGCCTGGTTTGTCAGTTTCCTAAACATTCCCATCACAGCAATCTAATGAATTGTGTATGGATGCATATTTAGTTGCAATGCACTGTAGCATATTGTGAGATGGCTCTAAATGTCTTCTCTACCTCCAACTGAGGCCAAAACAAGCACCATGGAGGTACAGTGTCGAAGTTGCACTGGCCCTGCCAGCTGGGAGGGATGAGATTTGCTCTCCCTTGGCAGAGCTGCTGTCCTCAAGGATATGAGGAATACTTCTGTGACCTTCAGCATCTTCTTTCTCTTCTAAGCTTGGTTCTTCTCAGAATCCAAATGCCCTCAACAACACTTTGCAAAGGTACAGGAAGGTAAAAATATTCATTGTTTGTCTTCCTTGGCTGGGAGATCTCAGCAAGGAAGAAGAGATTTTTTTCTGTTCCATTTGCTGTAACTCCCGAATTTCATGTGAACAGATGCTAAAGGCCCTGGCCCCCAGCTCCATGAGTATTTCCTTTCCGTAGTTGCCAGTGTGGCCGATTTTGAGTGTAGCAATGAATCCGAGAGTTTATTACTGTTTGGCATCCAGCTGATCATGGGCCTTATATTCTTTCCAGCCAGGAATAGCAAACGTTGAGAGGGAACAGGGAAGAGGTGGCCCCTGGGGATGTCAGCAGCCATGGGGAGGTGGTGGTCACTCCACTCCGTCTGTGGTTCAGACCCTGGGAAAGGCAGCTGGGGAGTAGGGTGGGAAGTTGCCCCATGATGGCCAAGAGGCTCATCAGAAGTAACCAGCTGGGACCTGTGCAAGGATTCAGGGGTTAGGCTAAAAGGCTTCATCTCAGGTGGAGGAGAAGGAAGGAAGGAAGGAGAAAGGAGAAAAAAGGTGAGTGTGGGAATTTGTCCTGAGTGACTAGCATGTCTGTGAGGAGGGGATGGGATGTTTCTTCAGCCTCCCGGGGCAGGAGGGACAAAGGTAGGAAAGGTTGGGCCCTGTCAGGTAAAGGTTAACCACAGTCCCAAAGGCTTGTGCTGCAGCAAGGGTTTTGTAAGCCAGCAAAAATAAGAATGTGAAGCACAGATAACCTCACTTTGGTGGTTCTTGCATTCCCTTTGGAAACATTTATKTGTAGTTCTTGACGTCAGAGCATAAAGCTTTTAAAAGTTTCCATTAATTCAGTCCAAAGAGGCATTCATGGATTCACAGTATTAAATTAAAAGTGTAGGGTGCGTTTCAGCAATATGGTATTTGTGTACAAATATTCAGCAGTTATGATGAAAATTAATTCCAGGATTAGATTAATCTACATATTCATCTTCTTCAGTTGTGTTCAAAATGGAATACAAGAACACTTGAGAAGTAAAGTTAGATTAACTAGCAATGTATGAATATTCTGGGTTTGATTAACTGTTTTTAAGAGTACCATTTTTCTACTGGAATAGAATCACCTCAGCACTGTTCCTCATATCATGTACTTTATATCAATGGAGGGCTTTCATGTGTCTCACTTGCTGCAGCTTGGGTTTTAAATTTGTWTCTTATTCTCTCTTGACAGTATTTGTCTTTCTTTCTTGCCTCATTGGTTCCAGATAATTATTTATACCAATTTTACTTTCAGATTTTTGTAGCCTTGACAGCTTTGCCTACAGGGATGTTTTTCTGTTTTACCATATGGTTTCATAACAACCTGTCTGTCCTTTTGAGATCAGATCCTTTAATAATTCTCCTATATTGACAGTAAGAGGTAACTTGTGATACTAGCCTCCATTTTGGGGTGCTGCCAGTCTTGAGTACCTTACACTTCAGAAGTAGAAGAATTTTTACTGTCATGCTGCTGATGCTCTGTGGTGGAGCCCAGACTTGTTTAGGCAYTGTGACTCTGAAGTTTTAGCACCACAGTTTTCATTTAATTTCTCTGTTAGGGAAGAAAGGAAGACTTTGGCTGCTTACTTAAATGCTCCTGTTAGCATTTAAATGCCACCATTGCTGCTGCAAGAGCTATAGCTCTGATCACTTCTAATGTTTGGTGACTAACCTAGAAGGCATTCAGGTCCCTATTCATCTCAGCCTACACTGTAATGAAGGTTTAGAGTAGGGGATAGATGTCTGTCTCTGCACAATGGGCAATTCTAAGAAATTATAAGCATGTCAAAATAAGCTGTCTGGGAATTTTCTAGCCAAGGTGGGAAGTGTCTAAGGAGTTGCAGCACTTACAGACCTACCAAGAATACAGCACTAAGGACAGAGATAACATTTTCAACACGTTAATCCTACCCCTACCGCAGATATTTAAAGCATTTAAGTAGGGGGGGAAAAAAAATCATAGCTTTATTTTGCTTTCTCTTCCAATAAAGTGGCATGGTGTCTTTTTTTTTTGTTGTTGTTATTTTTTGTCACGGGAATTTACCCCGGTGGACTGACTGCTTCATGTAGTTTCATTAAACATGACTGAAACAGTCATTTTAAGCCCACTGTTTTGTATTTGTAGTATAGTTTTGTGGAAGTGGCATAAAAGATAAAGAACAAACTGATGAGTACAGATAGATATTTTCTATGGGATAAATGATTCAGAGTAAATGTCACAATTTAATTCTCTAAAATATTCCAGTGCCCTTTTCCTCTCCCTTTTTTCTTGTTCTTTACTTTGGTGGGGTTTTTTTG